>JAODAL010034324.1:0-44400 GCA_025379985.1 Phyllomedusa bahiana
GCAGTGGCACAAAGACACAGTGTGGAGGCAGGCAGAGCCCCGCAGCAGCATGGGTAGAAGTGGCACAATGACAAAATTTTGGAGGTGGGAAAAAAGGAAGGGCCCCAGAGTGGACAAGACGAGGGGAGGGCCCCGGCGGCGGGCCCGCTGAGGGAGGGTGGGCCCTGACACAGTGTGGAGAAGTGTGGGGCACGCAGCAGCAGCATGAGGTCATGCAGTGGCACAATGACATTTCTGGAGGTGGCACAAAACAGGAGTAGCCACAGATGGCACAATGACTGAGAGCTGGAGGTCACGGCGGCAGCAGCATGAGGTCAGGCAGTGGCACAATGACATTCTGGAGGTGGCAAAAGGATAGCCACAGAGTGGCCCAGACAGGTGGAGGTCACGCAGAAGTATGAGGTCAGGCAGTGGCACAATGACATTCTGGAGGTGGCAAAACAGGAGGAAGCCACAGAATGGCACAATGACTGAGAGGGAGGGTCACGGCGGCAGCCAGCATGAGGTCAGAAAGTGGCACAATGACATTCTGGAGGTGGCAAAACAGAATTAGGCCACAGAGCATGAGGTCAGGCAGTGGCACAATGACATTCTGGAGGTGGCAAAACAGGAGGAAGCCACAGAATGGCACAATGACTGAGAGCGGAGGTCACGGGGCAGCAGCATGAGGTCAGGACAGTGGCACAATGACACAGTGTGGAGGACACGGCAGGCAGCCACAGCAGCAGCATGAGGTCAGAAGTGGCACAATGACATTCTGGAGGTGGCAAAACAAGCGATATTGGGTGAGGCCACAGAGTGGCACAATGACACTGAGTGAAGGGAGGTTCACAATCAGCAGGCAGCAGCGATGAGGTCAGGCAGTGGCACAATGGACATTCTGGAGGTCGGCAAAACAGTATTAGGCCACAGTGTGGCACAATACACAGTTGTGGAGGGCACGGCAGGAGTCACGCAGCAAGCATGAGGTCAGAGTGGCACAATGACAATTCTGGAGGTGGCAAAACAGAGGAAGCCACAGAGTGGCACAATGACTAGAGCGGAGGTCACGGCGGCAGCAGCATGAGGTCAGGCAGTGGCACAATATGACACAGTGTGGAGGACTGGCAGCAGCACAGCAGCAGCATGAGGTCAGACAGTGGCACAATGACAATTCTGGAGGTGGCAAAAAAAGGAGTGGCCACAGAGTAGGGGCACAATGGACAGTGATTTGACCAGGTGGACGGCGGCAGGCAGCAACAGCATGAGGTCAGAGAGTGGCACAATGACACAGTGTGGATGTTCACGGCAACAGCACAGCAGCAGCAGCATGAGGTCATAGAGTGGCACAATGACAGAGTGTTGAGGTGTGGTGGCAATACCAGTCCCTGGTAAAGATGGTGTAGGCAGATGGAGAAGAAACTGGCAGCAGATGTGTGGCATCAGGGGGTGGCCGGCATCAGAATAGTGGTGAGGCAGGTAGTTTGAACCCAGACTGACGCATAAGGCATTGGTGTGTGGAAATCTGGCCGATCCACGCCTGATTCATCTTGACAAAGGTCAGTCGTTCCACATTTCCCGTGGACAAGCGGGTTCTCCTTGGGTGGTAACGATGGCCCCGCCGCATGAACACCCGCTCTGATGCCACACTACTGGCGGGCAGGACGCTTCTCCACTGCAAACTCGGCAAGTTGCGGCCACACATCCAGTTTGGTGCCCAGTAGTCCAGCGGATCTTCTAACTGAGGTGGCAGAGTGCTGTCCAAGTAGGCCACAATCTGTTGGTTCAGGGACTGCTCCAGGTCCTGCTGCTGGCGACTGCCCTCCTCACTAGGCGGGTGAAGGAAGCTGCTCATCAGTGACTCCAGACTTAGGTTACTACTGATGGAGCTGGTACTGCTCCTCCGCCCCACCTTCCCCCAGCAGCGCGGGCAGTAGTACGTGAGCGCTGAGGAACCCCCGGTCAGACCTGTCAGAGGAGGGACGATGCCGCACATAGGCAGCGGCCACCTGATTACGGAGGATTTCCCTATAGTATTTGAGTTTGTCTTCCCTCTCAATAGCTGGGAAAAAGGCTCCCATTTTGGACCGGTAGCGAGGGTCCAATAGGGTGGAGAGCCAGAAGTCATCCCTCTGCCGGATGCTGACTATTCGGCTGTCACTAGCCAGGCAAATAAGCATGCTGCGGGCCATCTGCACAAGTGACTCCGAGGGGCTCCCTGCCTCCATTTCCACTGTATACTGCCACGGTGCTTGGGGGTCATCTGCCTCGTCTTCCTCATCTCCATCCACCTCCTCCAGCTGCTCCTGCTCTCCTCTCTTGTCACCTGGGTAGAAAATCCACTCATTTCACCAGACAAGGCTTCTGCTCCAATGTCCTCCTCCCTCCTCCTCCATTTCAGTCCCCACCGGACTCATGTGGCCACGAGATGTAGTCGCCACGTCTCCAGTCCCCTGCCCAGACAGATTTTTCAGCATCTGTTCCAGGACATGAAGCAGTGGAATGACGTTATTCATCCCGTAGTCCTGGCGACTGACAAATAACGTCGCCTCTCGAATGGCCTCAACAAACGGCAGGTGTCACGCATGAGCTGCCACTGGCTGACATCAAAGTTACACAGGGGAGTACTTCTGTCTGCCTTGGGATCATCAAAAAATTTTACATGGCCCTTTTCTCTGATCTCCAGTCGGTTCAAACATGTGCCAGGCAGGAATTCCAGCGGCGGTGGAAACATCGCATATCAGAGTGTGTTTGGGGAGGGTGTTCTGCCGCTGCAACTCGAGGAGGGTGTTCCTGGCTTTGTATGAATGGATAAAGTGCCATGGCACAGTTTCTGGCCCATTTTCAACCTGTTCTGAAGATCGGTGGAAGACTTCAGGAACCTTTTTCACAACCAGATTGATCACTTGCGCCATGCAGGGCGCATGGACCATCCTCCTCGGAGCAGCGCGGGATCACCCTGTTCCTCCCATTTGTCCGTCACCATGGTACCGATTTGCCAGTTGCGCCGGAGAAGAAAAGCCACACATCGATTTCTTGACTGCATGACGCGGAGCAGTTCCTCCCCTGTGTGGACTTTGTTCGCCGAGGCAAGCCAGGTGTTAGAACTGCGTGACACCGCGTGCCCTAACATGTGGTCTGATGGAGCAGTACTTGTGGAGGCTGAGATGGTGGTTGGTGGGTGGAGGAGGCGGACATTGCGCGGTGCAGCACGTTTGGACAAACGTGGAGGAGAAGCGGCGAATCCTGTCCAAAGGTTGTTGGAGTGCCTGGGGCAGGAAAAGCCACATTCACCCAGTGGGCTGGTAAAAGACATTGTAATTGGCCCAGACGTAGTTACAGCTCCGAGTCCGCGCTTGTACCATTGCAGCTTGAACAAACCGATACCATAAGCTCACAAGAATGACCCACCTTCTGTTTACCTATTTATGAAGTGCTCGGTATGCCCTTTTTGGAAAATAAATTACAGCGTGGAACTCTCCATCTCGGCTGGGCACAAGCTACATTAGTTCTGGAATGGTGCAGGAGTCCCACCATTTGGAATGGAGGGAACTGCCAATAGCAGACAACACCAACTTGCGACAGGAGCACGTCAGCTGCTGAACCTTAGGATGCTTGGACGCCATACTGTGTCTCTTTGAAATCGCCTCGCCTGAACGCCCACTGCTGGCCCCAGAAGATTGCGAGGAGCAGGAGCATCTGGAACGGAGATGATGTTCAAGTGAAACAGCTCCTTCTGCAGTAGGTGGTGGTGCCTTGATGGCTGGGGGGGGCCCCCAACTGGCATGAGTGCAACTGGGCGCTGACTGTGCTGCTGTTGCTGCGGCGGCAGGATGGACCACCACATCTCGAGCCACGTTACTCCCCAGGCCACCGGATGATGTCCCGCTGCATGTGTTGGCGCAGGGCCGCCGGTGCCCAATGTTAGCTCCCTGGCCACGCTTCACTTTCTGCCCACAGGACTTTCCATTACCCATATTCGGCCCTCCTCCGGTTGTCTTATGCAAAGGAACTGCACACAACCGCCAGTCCACTGAGTTTGACTAATGCCGCCGCTGCCTCGCTGAGGCCCTTTGCGGGCTACTTTCGTTGGACCCAGCCGCAAGCGGGGTGTTTTTTACCCCCGTGACCGCTTGGCTCCCGAACCTACCACTGCTGCTATCCAGTGACTCACGGCCACACGCCCACTTCGCTGACTGCGCTGGTGATGTACCTGACGCGCAAGCTGAGCCCTCTTCTCTTGACGATGATGATGCCCTTGCCTCACCCGGCTCCCAAGTGCCGTGCTCGGCTACATCTCATCTATTTGTGTTTAAGCGTCAATGCTGACCTCCCGATCACCGGTCTTGTATGCCGAGGCTGACCTCCTACAACATGACCCCAGCCTCTACTCCACATCTATACTTTGCCACCTCCTGCAAGAAAGCAGGGGATATTGGACACCCATTTCTATCGCGGCCAAGTAGCTGCTGACCTGCCCTCCTCAATTGTTCATTCGCTTGCTATATAGTGGCGCTGAGGCCCAGTCCACATAGAATAGATCTCTGGCTGAGGACCGGATGGGACAGAGGCGGGGCTCTCGAGGCAGGTGAGGAGCCGCTAGACACGCTCCCCGGGCCAATTCCAACTAAGGGTCTGTGTATGAGGTTCCCACCGACTCTTGGCTGGGGGTTGTCAGTGTCATCTGGCGAAGGAAGAGGAGACTACGTCAACCAATCAATAACCTTTGGGTTGCTATGCAACACACACACGGCCCCCGCTAGATGCAGCGGGGGTTGTGGCACTCACCGATGTGACCCTGCTGTGTCGTCCCTGCTGTGCTGCCGACTCCTGCGGCCTCGTTCCAGGCAATGTTTGTGCCATGTCACTCGCAGGTGCAGAGCCTGCCACCTCTCTGTCTGACATTACTGTTAGTTTCTAAAATGTACGGACACTGTTTGATGATGATATCTTGTATATGATACATATACACCCTGTTTTTGACTCCAAATGAACCCAAAGTAACAGCTTGGGTAACCCATGGATATAAATTGCGCCTCTCAAATGGCCAGGAAAAATGTACTTGTTATGTTGTCCGTTTAAAAACAATGTGTGTTTTACTAAGATGAAAAGCACAAACAGGACTTAATTAACCTGTCGGCACATGAATTATCGGCTACAGGAAAAATGTATATATTATGGCGTTGGAAAAAAGCCGGTGTCTTGGGGTCAGCACACAGCAAAACAATGCTTAATTGACCCCTGGATGGAATTGCGCCAAAGAATTGAGCCGCACAAAACTAGGAGCTTTGGAGCGTGGTGTTACAATTGCGTGTTTTTCTACGCACATAACAAGAGCTAAGTTGTAATTAACCTTTGGTTGTGAAATTAGGCTACAGGAAAAAAATTTATATATGTTGGCGGTGAAAAAGACGGTTTATTTTGGTCAGCTCACCAGCAAAACAACGCTTAATTAACCCTGGATGTAAAATTGCGCCAAAGAATTGAGGCCCCGCACAAAACTAGTATGCTTGTTGTAGGTCTGTAACCAATTGCCGTGTTTTATACGCCACACAACAAGAGATAACAGTTGTAATTAACTTTTGCTTGTGAATTAGGCTACAGGAAAAATGTATATATTTTGGCGTTGAAAAAGACGGTTTCTTGGGGCCCAGCACACCAGCAAAACAACGCTTAATTATCCCTGGATGAAAAATTGCTCCAAAGATTGAGCCACAAAAAACTAGTAACTTTGTAGCGTGTTACAATTGCGTGTTTTCTACGCCACATAACAAGAGATCAGTTGTAATTAAACCTTTGGTTGTGAATTAGGCTACAGAAAATTTAATATTTTGGCGTTGAAAAGACGGTTTATTTTTGTCAGCACACCAGCAAAACAACGCTTAATTAACCCCCTGGGATGTAATTGCCCCAAAGAATTGAGCCGCACAAACTAGTAGTTTGTAGCGTGTTTACAATTGCGTGTTTTTCTACCCCACACAACAAGAGATACAGTTGTAATTAACCCTTTGCTTGTGAATTAGGCTACAGGAAAAATGTATATATTTTGGCGTTGAAAAAGACGGTTTCTTGGGGTCAGCACACAGCAAAACAACGCTTAATTATCCCTGGATGTAAATTGCTCCAAAGAATTGAGCCACATAAACTAGTAACTTTTTTAGCGTGTTACAATTGCGTGTTTTCACGCCACACAACAAGAGATACAGTTGTAATTAACCTTTGCTTGTGAATTAGGCTACAGGAAAAATGTATATATTTTGGCGTGAAAAAGACGGTTTCTTGGGGTCAGCACACCAGCAAAAACAACGCTTAATTAACCCCTAATGAAATTGCGCAATAGAAGAGGCAGCAAAAAAGTTTTGGGGATTTGTATTTTTAAAAAACGATGTTTTTTAAAAGAATACAACCCGGGAAAAAAGGCTTAAAAATTTCCCAACCCTTTGGTTTTTTAAATTTTTTCAGCTGCAGTGGACGCCCCACTGGATTTCAGATTTCCAAAAACCCAAAAAATTAGAAAATAGAACCCTTAAGAAACGTCTCTGAGAAAAAAGCGGGGACACCCCACAGAAAGCGCTATAAAAAAAATCCCAAAAACCCTTTAGTAAGGTATTTAGCCGCGGCAGCACCTTCCCTGTCGTTCAGTTTAGAGCGGTTTAGCCCCAGCCCCGGCTTATTTAGTTTCGGGGACCTCACAGAAACCCGCCCGGTCCTGGATTGGGTTCACCTTGCACATTTCATGCCCGGCAATGCCCTTTTTCCTCCCAGAATGCTTTTGGGCCCCAAAAGTAGAGCCATGTGCTCCGGGAGCCCTTTTATCATCAAAAGCACCCTTCGTTCACCCGAAATACCCCCCCAAAATTTCGACCTTCCCCCCCCCCCCAAACCCAAGTTTTTCCCGAAATTCTTTAAACGAATTCCACTTGAAAAATCAAAATTCCCCCTTTTCTTATTTTTACCTTAGGAGCTTACAATTAACCACTTTTTTTTCATTTAAAATTTTTGTATAAAACATTTTTTCCCAAGAATTTAAACCCAAAAGTTTTTTGGGCCGTAAAATTTAATTTTGCATGGGCGGATTTAAATTTAAAATTTTTAAAAGAATCTTTAATGAGAGATTAAGTTGTGTTTCCTTTAATTTGGTCACTTTTTTGGGTTTTACTTTTTTTTTTCCCGCCTTTTAAATTAAAACCCCAGATGGGACCAAAAAAAAAAAGCACATATATAATCCCAAAAAAAGCAAAACCCCTTCAAAACCCGGGCCATTTTTAAAAAATGGTGGGGCCCCCTTGGGGGTTTTATTGGGTTTTTGGTTGGGGCGCCCTATCTAAGAGTAAAAAAAAACATTGTTCCTTACCCTCCAATTTCTAAACATTAATTAAACCCTTTTAAAATTTTTTTCTCATTTTAACCCTTTGTTTTAGGCCCCAAATTTAAAAGCCCAAAATATTTAGTGTTTGTAGCATTTTTTGCCACAAAACCTGATAATATGAAAAATATGATTTCTTTTAGGTTTCTGTCAGGTTTTCTTTTAAAAAAAGGGAACCTTTTTTTGTGTAAAGTAAACATAGAAAAATTAATACAAAACGTCCCAGAAAGAATATCTAAAATTAAAAAAGGGATATTTTAAGGGGGAGTGGGGGCAAAACAAAAAGTCCAAAAAAAAAAACAAAAGTCCAAGGGGGTCAAGGGGAAAAAAACAGGGAAAAACCGGGGAGGAAACCCCTTTTTTTGTTTTAAAAGTTGGGCGCATTACAATTCGGCCTTAAAAAGCTAAAAACAATAAAAATATATTACCCCCAAAAATATTACATAAGGTTTTAAAGTCTATGTTACATTGCTCGCTGGTCCAAATATGGCCTTTCACACGCCACATTCTTTCATAATCCCTGTGTTCTTCCCCTTACTGGCCCACCAAATAAATTCCCCCCCATTATTTTACACTTTTTTCATATTTAAAATATATTTTAAAAAAGAATTTTTCTATTTTACATACTTATTTTTTTTTTTTTTATTCCCATCACCTTTTTTGGGTTTAAATATTCTCTAATTCCCCTTTCCTCATTTTCCCCCCCGAGTACTGGTCCCAAGTCCCGGTTCAGTTTTGGGCCCAGAGTCCCATGTCTTAAATTTCCCCTAGTCCGATCTGGGCAGGGAAACCCGACCTTTTTCCTTTTTTCCTCCCCCCCTTTTTTTTTCCTCCAGCCTATCCTTACCTAACCCCCCCTTTTATGAGTTTTTTAAAAATATATATACACAAATATACACATTTTGTAAAGCACCCCTTTAAACTAAAAACCTTTAAAACCAAAACCCTACCCCCTGAAAGGGTTTATTTTGGGGTCTGTTTAATTTTTTCCCATTTTCGTTTCCCTTTTTTCCAAAAAGAAAACAAAATGATTTCGGGGTACCCGAATCATGTGTACAGCCCCCCCCCCAAGGGAATGGGGTCTGACAGACAGGTTTCCCCAGAAGCCCAAACCCATACAAAAGGGGGCTGCCCCAGAATCCCCCAACCTCCCAAACTCCACCGAGCATATCTTCACTAGGTTGTTCCAAAATGTGCCTACTCCTCTCCTTTTTGGAAGGTTTTTGAAAGCACTCCGTGCACCCACCCTGATACCTAAAAACGCACTGAATTTGAAAAAAGTGCCCGGATCCCCGGGTTTCCCGGGTTTTTGAATTGCTCCCTAGACCCACTGTTCGAGGAAATGGGTTCGCTGGGCCCAAAGCAAGTGATGAAGCTAAGCCACCAGGGAACGGGGGTCTAAGTACCCCCGGTAAATTTACCAAGAAGCCCCCCCCCCAAAGCGGGAAAGGACTTGCTGCGGGGTGGGGGCTCCCCGGTCGTTTAACCCCCCGAAACCTTGATTCGCTCGGGTGGGGGCCGGGGGCACTTGGGGAAAAAAAAGGTTTAAACCCGGGCGTAGGGCCGGGGGCAAAGGGTCCCCCCTTTTTCCTTTGGAATTTAGAAAAGGAGATCGGGGAAAAGATTGGGCCCCAGGTTCCCCCAAAACCCCCCCCAGGACCCAAGGGGCCCTTCCATTTAATAAGGGGAAAAACCCCTTCCCCCTCACCGGGCTTTCCCCCTTTGCCAGCCCCCTTTTTGAACCAAAGTTTTTAATCTGTAAATTTTGCAACAGGAGAAAGGGGAGCAGATCTACGGGGGAAATGGGTTAGCCCCCAAAAGGCTTTTTGGGGGGGACAACGTGAAAGGGGTTCTGGGTACGTTTGAGGGGGGGGCAAGCGGAAACTTATAGGAGAATTTGGGGTTTAATGCCCGGAAAATACCCCAAAAGGGCCCAAATTTTTTGGGAACCCCAACCCTTTTAAACTGGCACCTTGAAGTGGATGTACTTTGGGGATTAAACCCAAAAACCCCATCGCCTGGTCAAATAGGGGGGGGGGCCTTTCGTTCCCGTTTAGCCTGAAGTTTGGGGCGGGCCCGAGGCTGTTAGCAGGGGCCCCGGGCGTGTGAGTTGGGCCCAAAAGACCCTTTATGTCCTTTTCTTTGGGGAAACCATGGCGGGACAAGAGACGAAGGTTTGGTTTGAGGGAGAGGGGGGCGGGGGGTTAACCCAAAAAACAACAAAAAAAAAGGGGGGGCCCCCGCGGATTCTGACTTAAAAAGTTTTAGGAAAACTTGCCCAGGAGAGAACTCGGGCCATTATCCCGACGAGCGGACACCAAATTGGGAAGTAGGGGCCCCAAAAACTGGTTAACCCATCTATCGCCCGTTAGTTTGAGGGTGGTATGCAGATTTAAAAAAAACCAGCTGAATCGGGAAAATGACAGACAGAGCACGCCCAAAATTTCCCCAATAAATGGACTCCCCGTCAGAGATAATATTCAAAAGGAGACCGGGGGGTAAAACGGAAAAAAATGATGAAAAAAATTTTTGGGGAAACGGGGGCCCAAAGGGGGCAAGGCAGGGGGGGCCCCATACTCTTTTCCCGGGGGGGAAATGTTTAAGATCCCCCGGGGCAGCCGGGGACTAACCGTTCAGGAGGGTTTTTGCTGGGAGCAGGGCTCAAGACCCCCCGTAAACCCAAAGGGACTGATTTGGGGGTTTGGCTTTGCTTCTTCCCCCGGGTGGCCCAAAAGTTTTAGCAGGAAGTCAAAAAAGGCAAAAAAACGGGCCATTTTGGCCTGCCGGGGATTAGGGTTTAGCCGACGGGGGAAATTTTTTTGGAGGTTTTTTTTTTTTTTTTTTGGGGTTTTTGGTGAAGAGTAAAAGGGGTGATGAAAACCCCCCCAAAAGGTGACGCCACTCTTTCCCGAGCCAACTTTTTGGCCAGTAACTCCCCGTTTTCCCCCTGGTATAAATTTTTCCTCGGCCCAAAAAGAAAGTTTTTGGGGAAAAAAAAAACATGATGCCCGTTTTACCCAGGAGGAAATTTTTGCAGGGGGACAGCACCGTCCGGGTACCGAGGAACCATCCACCCCCAGATTTAATGGGGGGTTGGTCCGGGCGAGACAAGACCCGGAAGCAGATGTGGGAAGCCCAATTTTAGATGGATGAAGGCTTCTTTTAGCTTGGGGGGCAAAATTTGGGGTTGGGGTTCTTCTTTTGTTTTGAGCCCCCAGGGGAGCCACAACGTAGGGGAAGTTTTGGGAAAAAATTGTCTAAATAATTTGGGAAAACCCCGAAATGTTTGAATGGCCCGAAGGCCCCCCGGTTTTTTTTTCCACTTCAAAATGCGGAATTTTAAATTCCCCCAACCCTTAAAAAATCAATTTCCCAAAAATTAAACCTTTTTAAAAACCTCTTTTCCAAAACCAAATTTTTCCCTAACCCCAGACATTTTCATTTCTCCAAAAGTTTTATTTCCAAAAAAACCCTTTATTTCCCCAACTCCCAAAATTTACAAATTTTTTAAATCTACTTTCAAACAACCCCCCTAACCAATATCACTTCCCTCCCCTTTAAACGCCTTTTCACTTCAACCCCTTAAAAAATAAAACCAATTAAAAAAACACCCACTAATTTTTCCCCCTTAAAAATTTCCCCCCCCCTTCGGGGAAGATTCGGGAGTCAAACAAAGGTACATTTTTTAAAAAGTAAAATTTTTTTAACCCCCCCTTTGAAACAGGACCTTAAACCCAACCTTTTTTTCCACCAAAATAACCCCCGGCCCCCTTTTGGGCCGGACAAAGAAAAAGAAGCCCCTTTCCCCCCCGGTTCCTTATGTACTCATACCAAGCCCCCCTTTGCCCGGGACGAAACGGATAGACTCACCCCCCGGGGGAGGGTTACCAAGGGCCGGTTTTTTCAGAAAAAACCCAAAATTTTGGGCCCCCCCCTCATAACCCGTGGGAGGAAGGTTTCGGGTTTCTTTTGAAAAACGTCCGGGCCAAAACCCCCGTTGACCCAAGGGAGGGGTTTGGGGTTGGGTGCTTGGTAGGGCTTCGGGGAAATAACCCGGGGGAGCAGGTTTTCGGGTTCAACAGGGAAAAGGGGAGAGACATGTGGGAACCCCAAAAAAATGACCCTTTACCCTTTTGCCCCATCCCAAAGGGTTGGGGGATGGTCCCGGTTTAAAAATGGGAGGCCCGAAAGGGTTTCAGCGAGGGTTGAGGGGAGGTGAGAAAGTTGGGAAAGTCTTTCCCTTTTGAAGAGCCCCCAATTTCCCCAAAGTGAGGGGAAACAGTGCGGAAAGGGGGGATACGTCCTTAAGGATTCGCCACTGATGGAGGAACAACATAGGGTTCCCTCAACGGAAAACCC
Source organism: Phyllomedusa bahiana (assembly GCA_025379985.1). Taxonomy (NCBI): domain Eukaryota; kingdom Metazoa; phylum Chordata; class Amphibia; order Anura; family Hylidae; genus Phyllomedusa; species Phyllomedusa bahiana. The sequence continues at coordinate 11,705 of JAODAL010034324.1, forward strand.
GGGGAAAACGAAACCCGGTCACAAGTTCGTGGGTTAGAAATTTCCCGCAGATTCCAGAATCAATAAAGGCGGTGGCCTGAAAGGGGCTGTCCGGGGAAAAAACCAATAAAACGGGGATGGTTAGACGGGGGGAGGCCCGTCTGAAACCTTGGGGGGCCCCTCCTTCAAGCCCCAGGTGCGGAAGTTTCCTGGGGGCCCCCGGAAAAGTCCCCCAATTTAAAAAGGCCGAACCCCAAAATAGAAGGGACAGCTGCTTCAGACGACGTTGAGAACCCTTTCCCCCTGGGAAAAGGGTGGGGTCCTCTTCAATGCATAGGTTTTATTTTTCGGAAAAAAAATCAGAGGGGGGAGGAGGGGGTCGTTTTGGGAAAATGGGGCCGCGGGGCAAAAAACCCCGGGGGGACGGAAAAACCTCAGTTTTGGGGCTCCCCCCTTTTTGCCTTTTCCCCCGAACCCAATATCCACTCGGGTGGCTAAATGGATTAGGGCATCCCGAGCAGCTGGGAGATCCCCAGCAAGGGGAGCTCGTTTCCCTTTATTTTGTCCGAGAGACCCCTTTCCAGAACGTCGCAAACCAAAACTTCATTATTTTCCCGTCCAGCTCCAAACGAGAGTGCGAAAAAATGCACCGAAAAAACTGACCGACCCTGGTGTCGCCCTGGAAAGCCGGACAGTGTGCGGCAGCTTCCTGAAGGGAAGTAAAGGCCGGGTTTTCCCCAAAAGGGCCGGCGGAACCCCCCCCGGAAGGTTTGGAGGTTTTCCCCTGTCAGAGGATCCCTCGATCCCCATAGTGGCGGGGAACAGAGCCTTTTAAAAAATTATATGAGTGTTGTGCCCCTAAAGGGACCCTGAAAACTAACAAAAGGTAGCACCCCCGGCCCAATTTTTTTTAAGTTCTTTTTTTAAATCCTTTGACGTACTTTCACATTTGAGCGCCATCTTTCTCCTTCTTTTCCCTTTTTTAAGCAAAGGGTAATCAGGACAGAACTCCAAAACAAATCTAAACGCACGGTAAACACACCAAAAAATGCGAAAAGTGTGGGGGATACCTTAATAGGGCCCGGCCCGGGGCAATAACCAAAATTTAAAGGTGCTGGCCCTTTTTAAAACCAACCGCCGTCGCACGCGGCGGCTGTCAGAACAGGACACAGGAGCGGAGACTGGCGAGTACGGGGTTTCCCGCCCTGGAGCAGAAGAACAATGGCTGCGGAGCCGGGGCACCCCCCGGGGACCCCCAAGCGCAGGGGGCTGCGCGAGCCGGGCGCCGAGCGCCATGACACCCCCCAATAGGAGAGGGTCGACAACCTGGACCCTTAAGGGGCACCCTCCTTTTTTTAAACCCCGTATTGTAGGGCGGGAATGAACACAAAAAAGATACATTTCTCTAAAGCCCTTGCTGCACCCCCACGGGGGCAGCCCTGTCTCGGGAACCGCATTCCCTTGCCCCTTCATATCCTTTCCATGGAAGCCCAAAGCTAGGTCACATTCCAAACCTTTTTAAAGGAAACCCACCTGTCTTGAAGACGTGCCCAGCCCTCAGTCCAATTGGCAAACTTTAGGGGCCAATGGCCCCCAGAAAGGGGCAAAAAATTTCCCTTTCCAGGAGTTTTTGGTGAGAGTTCTTTTTCTCCACCGCCTCCGAAAACCCCCTCGGTGGATGATCTTTTGAAATTTGGGCAATATAAGCTGGAAAATACCACGCAACCCGCAAAAGATTTCACTTACCCAATTCATTCTGGAATAAAGGGTAAACCATTCCAAAAAGGAGACCACCTGGAGGAGGGGTGCATTTCACATGCACGTACATTTATTTAATAAAGGTGTTCCTAAGAAACCACGGGGTTAACCATACCTAACCCTCCCAGTTCTGGAAAAACGCGTAGACCCCAAAGGCCAGAGGGACTCGGGCAAAAGGCACTCGTCAAGTAGATGAAAAAGAGGAAAGGGAAAGGGTTTGTCAAGCTTTTCCTCATCTTAGGGTCGAGGACCAACCTTCCCCCTGTCCACCTTTGGGGGCATTACCAGCCCGTCCCCCCCAATTCTTCTTTGGATAATCACTTCCCAAATCAAAGCTAAAAAACTTTACTCTTTTTCCCGGGGACAGGAGGGTGTCCCCGGGGGAACCCAAACGTGGGATCCAACCAGAGACTTTTGCACTTGTCCCGGTTAATTCTAGACCCAGAAGCTTCTACCTCTGACATCACCCATCCCTCCTCTTCCTCCAAGGAAGCAAAGTCAGTAACATCATTGGCATAAGCTACCACCCTTAAGGCAGACGCCAGTGTCCGCGAGGCCATCCTCACCCTCACCAACGGGCCACAATCTAGCCGTGAGGAAGAGGCGTTTAAAGAGCAGGGATTATGGCGACATGTATGAACTCGCCTGCGAACGAGGTGAATTGGTGCCCCCGGCCAGGTTCGTTTGCTTCCACCGCCACCAGGTCCTTTTTGCGAATTTGGGCGGACATTCAGGTTCGAAAATCGGCTTGCGATGTGTCAGCGCGCCAGAGTACTTCCCGTCCTTTTTTTACCCGTCGCGGATCACGATTTTGGTGCATTTGGGTTTCGAACGAATATTTTGGGGGGGGCAATGGTTTTTTGGGGCAACCCAAACACATAGCGAAATATGAGACCAATATAACCTGTTTACTGATTTCTTGCGTTGTGTCTTGCTTCATTCTGTCCCCCGTAAGGGGCAGAATGGAGGGTTGAATCGTCCATAGGCACAGTTATGATGGCGGTTCCTGCAGACCTGGAGCAATACTTCCAGTTCATGCTGGGACTACATCGTTTGGAAGGGAGTACTAAGTGCTCTCAATGTGGCAGTGATTCCGTGTACGGTGGCTCACCTGCGAGCCCCCCACAGGAGGCGTCTTGCATTTCTTCCCCAAGCCCTCCTGCTCAGGCTATCCCCTCCGCACCTCTCGGGTCCCCGGCTTCAGCTTCATCCAGCAGTGCAGTGCCACTTCGTGGAAAGAAGAAAAATTTTCTTCTACAGAGAACCGGGTTCTTGTTGAGCAGGTAAATATGACTCTTACCTTAAATCTTTTAAATATTGGTTGGGGGCGCATCTATCAAAGTTCATGCTTTGTTGATTTCTCTGTCACGGCACTCCTGGGACCACTGGCTCTCCACCTTTTGAATCTTTAAGTACTCAAACCGTCATTCTCCTTTAGTTTCAATGTGATGTTGTCTATTTCTTTTTTGGGTGGGTGAATCAAAGTTTGTTTGGCCTTGCTTTCCTATGCAGGTGGTCACAAACTATGACAAGTTGTGGGGCCGCCCGTCGGAGCGTGTGCCACTGTCCCAAAAAAGGGCAGTGTGGAGGGACATAGTGGACAGCGGTTTAAAGCTGTGGGGGTAGTAACACGGACCAAAGGAGGAGGTGAAGAAGAGGTGGTCGACTGCAGACAAAAAATGCAAGAAAACACTTGTTGAGGCCAGAAGGACAGGCCAGGCAGCCACACTGGATGACCTGGGTGTCCTTATCGCCCGGACCGGATGTCTGATCTTGATTTGCTGCAGCTTTCCAGAGGTAATGTGATCTGTTCTCCGGGTGACTCTTGTGTTTCTATGTTATTGTATGTCTAGAAGTGAGATTCAGATTAACATGACGCTGCTGTGCTAGCTTTACTTTGTATATTGGTGCTTAGGGGTTGGGTCCAAACCTGCAGTATCCCGGGCTATCTCCCTTGTCCTTTCACACTGGCAAGTTCGGGCCCCCACCTTGCTTCTCCCTGCAGAGAGCCGGGGGCACATGTAAATCAGTACTAGGTTGCATTATTGAGGCAAATGCTTTGATCGCTTAGATCTAACCATCTGTCTTTAACACACATGCTATTCATTACTGCCCTCATGATGCAACCACAGGCCATGTTGCCATGGTAGCCCCTAGCATGGATGTGACACTAATTTATGCAGCTGAGCCATGCTCGCCCCAAGCTGATAATATGCCACAGTCCTTAGTGAGATTTAACAACAACTACAGCAGAATCATTGTGAAAATGATCTATCACTTATCAGAAGAGGGGGTTGTTTGGAGGCCACTACAACTTGATTTTTTTTTTCTCTGGTAAGAACAATACGTCCTTGTTGTCCATTTCCAAACCACAAGGCAAGTTGATCCTAACTCTTGACATGTTGAAAAAGACTTCTGAGAGCCAATACGTTGCACTTCATTGCCATCTGCAATGGAGTGTGGTTGAGTTTTCCAAATGCATAGCTCCTATGAAATGTCGATCCTTCCTTCACTATGTAGTTTGGGCTAGAATATGCAGTGCCCAATGTTAGGCAAAGACTCGGGTGCTTTGTCTCGGGCGGACTGTTTAAAGCCCCTGTTTGACCACCTGCTATTATCGCTGCGGTATGGAGGTGGCCCAAATAGCGCATTGCAGGCAGCAAGAAATCGGTCTTTTGATTCCACATTTCTGGCCAAATCTGGGTTTGATTCAACTTCCATTGACGCTGGCATCTGGCTCTGAAAATGGTTTCAAGATTCCTGTCTTGCATACAGCTTGCACTGATGGTCTGCCTTTTGCACAATGCTTCCTTAAAACCAGGTTTTTCACACGGTTTTGCATGAAACACAATGAATGGGCAGTACCTGAATTGGCCTGTGCCTGCAAATATGCATCTCAAGGGAGGGGCCTGTGGTGGGTGGGGGAAGGGGCTTTCCTCATAGGGAACAAGCCCATCTTCATGCAGTTACAGTTTCCTTGGTCAATATCCCTTACCAGGTTTGCATCTTTCCAGAGTCTGAATGGCGACGGTGTTGCAAGTGACCCAACAGGGAAAGAGTTTACCAGCTTCAGACACCCCAACCCAGTGAACCCCTGGCAGGTGTGGTGAAATTTGGTTTTCCTGGAAGCATTCCCAAGTAGCATTACCCATTCCATCTTTGCATATATTATTGGGGCCGGCACAAACAGTGGGCACCACATAGATTTACCGTATAATCTGTTTTTGGGTAGCTTAACATTCTTTTGTGATTGGAAACCGTCTAGCGTTCAAATGCTTGCTTTGACTATTGTCATCCACGTGCAGGCATCATAAACTTTGTTGTGTTTAAGGTTTGGGAGTTGGAACATAGTTTGAAAAGGTTTACAGCCTGACCACAGTATGCACATCTTTTGTGCATTGTTAGGTGCAGCACGGCCGGTGCCCGAACCGGACCCCCCCCCCCCACCCCCCCCCGTTCCAGTGGCGGTGCACACCATCCCAGTGGCACCATCACCATCGGCTTCACCACAACTTCAGGTACCGCACCCAGCTAGTGGGTTGCAGGGTGTGCAGACAGGATGGAGAAATATCTCCAAAATAGTGAGGCCTACCAGAAGGCTATGTTGGCCAAGATGGACAATCTTGATTTTTCCCTCCAGCGAGTGGCCAAAGAGCTTGGGAACATCGCCCAGATCCTAGGCTCTTCCCGGCCAGTGGTGACATTGCCGGTTGGCCACATTGTCGATGTAGCACCCACTATGTCGCCAAGTGCAACCGCCAGTCCTGCCAGCCATGGAAGTGACTTAGAGACTGGGAGTGAGCTGGTGCCGCTCAATCTGAGTAAGCCACGCCTTTCGCCGCTTCCATCTCCTTCTTCGGGGCCAGCTGCATTTCTAATGGGTGTGAAGGAGGAGATGAGCCAGCCACCTGCAGCTGTGACCGAGGTCCCTTATGATTGTAGTCCCATTAGCGGGAAGGGAATAAAAAGAAGGGCCAAAAGTGTGGCCTCCCAAGCTCAACGCCGTTGTCGCTAAAACATGAGGCACCCATGTCAATGATGGACCAACAGGTGTTATGTTGTTGTCCTTTTTTGTTTTGGTTTCTAAGAAACCATGAGGGTTTTTTTGATTTTTTTTTTTGAAAAACCATCTTAATATTTGTGTTAGGTTATTGTAGGGACCCATCTGAAGTGAGGTCACCTTGAAGTGGTAGATGTGCTCACACACAAACGACCACAAGTGTGTGCCAAGAACCTCACGAAACACTTACTTTCTAGCGGTTGAAACGTCACAAGTCACATTCACAACATGGTAATACATTCCAACAAGTGGAAAGGCAGTTGAGTTTTGGTTTGCAATTGCTTTTTCCACAGTTATGGGGCAATAAAAAAACTGCTGTTGCCACCCTTTCAGCTGACCTAGGGACTGAGCAAGGCCCATTGCAGTATCCAAGACCAGGTCCATCCGTTTCCACTAGCGTTACTCCGGAAAAGGCTCTACTGTGCCTGCCAACAGTATACTTTACTGATGTCTCTAGCAGCTTGATAGCTGAATGGCCGGCCTTGTGCGTCTCTCCACACAGTGTCCTCTTTGCAGCGGCATCTAAATCCAGCGGCTAATAATTGCAACCGGGTGGAGTGTCGCAAATGGCTTGCTCCGTTCTTTCGCCGGCTGGCGTTCACTGGTAACGTGGCCGTTGCAGAGATCAGCCAGCAGCAGTGCACCAGTGGCAATGTCAGAGTCCGCAGCGAGCAACATTAATTGAGCGTTGGCACTGGTAAGGTACCGAATGAGTTTTTTTATAGCGCCTACTCTTGCCCATAAATGTCAAGCAATCTGAGTAGCACGACACCTATACCTGCCAATGTTCTTCTTCGAAGGCTAACGTTACTGGCGTCCATACTTTTGACAGTGTGCTGTAACAACTGTAATTGCCTCCGGAAAACAGAACCACTGAAACAGGCACCCCAAGGCCCACCTGCCAAATTATATGGTGCCCCTCAAACTACCGTACCAATGCCTGTCTACAGATTTAGTGCACCAGAAAGACCTACTATGTTTATTTCCACTATTTGGCCACTAGAAGGACAATGTGGCCAAACCAAAGTCTGGCTGACTATAAGGGGCTCCCGGTAGCCGATTTAATTTACTCTCCACCATTGTGGGTCCCTTAAATAGGCAAGCATTCTGTGCTTGACATACAACCAAATTGCCCGCACGGCCACTAACTGTCATCAACCTATTGTGAATAAATGTATGTGACTCAAAAAGGCTGAACTCCCCAAATGGGCTTAATAAAATGTTTTTACAGAAAAAAACAGGGAAGCACGACAGGATGGATGGCACAGAATACCGTCCGTTTACAATGCAGCTTTGGGACTACAGTCAATGTAAGACTGCATTGTTGAGCGCCAACGTCATGCTTCTTGGAGTTTTATGAAATGACGGTCAGCTTCACAAGGCTGATCAACGCATAGATAAAGAACACAAGGAGGGGTTTGGAGTGCTGATCCACTGCAGTGCAATATAGAGTCTGCATAAATACCTTGGTGCCCATGAGCTTTGGATAATTAGCTTGTTTTAATCAAGGTGTCTGTTGCCTCTACACTTTATTGCGGCCAGTCCAAATAGGGGCTACATAGCTGTTGCTACTGACTGGCTATGTAACTAGCTCTAGCCCACACAATTGCCTACCTAAGACCCAACAGCCAATTGCCTTTGAGTCCACGGTCTTCTATTTTTCAAAGGAGAACGGCCCATTTGGCGACCTCCAACACCGGTAGGGGGGGGGGGGAGATCACCGAGTCAACTATCTGACACTTTGCCTAACAGCTAGACCCTGTACCTGCTCTCCCAATGCAGGGCTGAAAGTCCAGAGGTGGTGGGCCGGTAGTGAGTTGCTCAAAAACCAAGGCTTCAAAGTTTACAGGGTCTCCAGGTTTGCGGCCAAGAGAGTTGGGTAAGTCAACATGTTTGCAAGGACTACATGCATAACCTAAGGTACAGTCCAGCGACGAGTAAAAAAATGGTACAGGTATGGAACCACTAGTAAGATGCGAAGGATTGTTCACAGTAGTAACTTTATATCTGTTGTTTTCAGTTCCAAGGACCCAACAGTTTTCACACAAAATTTTATAGCTGCATCTTAGAAACCATCCTTCCGACTACATTCCTGTCAAGGTCTGTCCATGAAAAACAAGACCCGACGAGAAGACAAACCGATTTACTTTTCAACATGCTAGATCCCAAACCCTAACTTCCTCTCCTCTCCAAAAAACCAAGTCAGCAATGAAAAGGCATGATACGCTGTGGAACTAATCGGCCACGAGTCAGCAAGCAATTGCCTCCCTGACTTAGATTCCCATTCAACCGGTCAAAAAGATGATAGGCAACTGTGGTTGGTCTATTTTAATGTCTTTTGCTTGTCTCGGGATGTCGTGGCTTGCAGTAAAATTGTGAAGTCTAGGACATCCACCCACTATATTACACACAGTTTTTGGATTGTGGAGCCAAGACCCTCTCCAGTGATCTCAGTTGCGTGACTGTGATTACAGCTGACAAAATCCCCTCTCAAGGAATGGTTATGGTTTAAGGGAGGGCTTTGTTGACCCGCTTTTGGTTACCTAAACGCATTTACGGAAATTGGGTTTTCAGCTATCGGGGAACTAGGCAGCTATGTTCTTGGTGAATTCGAAAAAACACAATTCTGAGTGACATTTGACTGTAGGCAAATGATTTCTGCAAATCAGGAACATGTGTCTTTGTTCCATGTATGCTGCCATACCCACCCAAAAGTTTACATGGGCCAATATCTTCAAGATTAATTTTTTGGAAAAATGTGCAGCGTTCCATGATAAATTCTTCGTTGTTGTATCCGGGCAACTTGGAAAATACATCGTTTAGAATCATGTTGGCGTCCATGGTAATCTTGAGTGCTGGAGTGAAATGAATTTCGGCTACAGAACATGTACTCATTGGTGGATTGTGGCACGATTCTAATGTGCGTGCTTTGGAAAACAGGATTTGCATTATGGAAGGCTGCAACATTCAAAAACATTACCTTACCTTCAAGCTGCTCCATGTGTTGGAGGGGAAATGTAATGTAGTTCTTGGCTAGGGATTTTTTTTAAATAGTTGAGGACATAGTGTCTGTTTATTGCGAAACTGGCCAGGGTCATGATCAAATCATCTCCCTCAAAAAACAAAAAGCATCCCGAAGCCACTAACTAAAGGACACCTAAAAATTTGGTCAGAGGGGGAATTTGCTCGTGAGTGCTCCCTTTTGTGCAGCCACATATGCTGGAGGTTTCCAAAATGCTCCATAATCTCAAAACTTTGGAGCTGGAACTGCACCAACAGCTCGTTGTCCGTCAGCTCGCCCGGCACAAATCGTGTACGAATGTTTCGGGCACGTCGGTGTCTTGAAGTAATCTCTGGCCTCATGTACGATGCCTCCTCCTAAAAATGCCGAGCTCTCACGGGCTATATGTCCATATCTAAAGGTGCTGCGGAAGTAATAGTTGCAATTACGCCACACTTTGTGCATAGTACCATTGGATGCTCATCAATTTAGTGGAGGGACAGTTCTTAATAGCCTTTGATTTGTGGAAAACCCACAAATGTAGATGTAATTATTTGCCCATTGTAGATGCTAAATAACACTAACATTGCGTTAGGCGATGGAATGGATGATAGCCACTGCCACATTGGAATCATGCAATGGTGGAGATTTCTTAAAATTTAACTAATGCATCGGGAAATTGTCCAACTGCCAAGGATCGGACAATGGCTGCGGGTAAACAAACTGTGACGGGCCCGCGCTGCAAATGGTGTCAACTACTGATGATGAAATAATCGTTGAAACTGGACAATTACTAAATATTTAGCTTTTTGGCCGCCAAAGTGCCCTTTAAGCAAGTGAAGGTAGTGCCGGCAACTGCGATACAGTCACTCATTTAATCTTCAAAATAGCTGACCCTAGGCGCCACTAAATACCATGTTCTTTGAACTTTCTGCGGTAGCAATATTGATACCTCATCTAGGTGCCATGACAAGCATCAACCCAAAAAAGGTCATGACTTTTGGCTAGAGGTATACTTCCAGTAACGGTTACTCTTCGATTCATCATGCAGCGTGTTGAACTTGCTTGCTAAGTACATCTATGCTGACTGCAAATGTAATTGAACCGGTAATGTTGGCGACTGTGAAAAATCAAACTTGGCCTGTAACCGCGCATGACATTTAACCCCTTACCACCGGAGCCAGTTTTGGCCTCACTGACAGAGCCCTAATTTTGAAATCTGTCATGTGTCACTTTATGTGAGAATAACTTTTTGACACTTTAACCTATCCATGTGATTCAGAGATTGTTTTCTCGTGACACATTGTGCTATAAGATAGTAAGAAATTTTGGTCCAAAAAATGATTGTTTATTTGTGAAAAATATCAAATTATGGTGAAAAATGTGAAAAATTTACCAATTTCAAACTTAAAAAATTCTGCATGTAAGACAGATAGTTATTCCACTCAAAATAGTTTATAACTAGCATCTACCATATGTCTGCTGTAGTTTGGCATCATTTTTTTAAATGTCTTTTTTTTTTTTTTTACGACATTAGGGGGCTTATAAATTTAGTAGTAATTTTCAAATTTTCAAGAAAATTTGCTATATACATATTTTTAGGGACCAGTCCAGTTCTAACGTGACTTTGATTGACCTGTATGTTAGATACCCCCATAAATGACCTCATCTAAGAAACTACACCCCTTAAAGTATTCAAAACAGCATTTAGAAAGTTTATTAACCCATTAGGTGTTTCACAGAAATTAAAGCAAAGTGGAAGTGAAATTTAAAAATTTCACTTTTTTTGCAGATTTTCAATATTTATGCATTATTGACAAGAATACGGTAAATGTGATCAGGGAAATGCAAATTAATATTGATTCCCCAGATTCTGCCGTTTTCAGAGATATCCATAAGTGGCCCTAGTGCATTTAATTTGGCTAACCAAAGCGCCAGAATAGGAGAGCAACTACTGGACTACTGGGCCTACATTTTCATTTACAATTTTAATTAGGGGCCATTTTCAGTTTGCGGACACCCTAAGGTTCCAAAACGTAATAAATACCCCTAACAAGACCCCATATGGAAACTACACCCCTTACGGGAATATATCCAGAGGTGTAGTGGAGTATATCTACCCCACAGGTCTTTATCAACAAATTTTTTTAAGCGTTCGGCTCTGAAAATACAAAAATATATATTTTTTCCAATAACTCAGCAATTTTAGCTGAAAATTTTTAAATTTTACAAGGAATCTTGGAAAAAAAACGCCCCAAAATTTTTATTGGGGGGGTGTTACGCAATTCCCTTCAAGTTCGGCAATATACCCTACAGTGGGTGTAAACGCCTGTTTGGGCTCATTGCAGGGTACAAGAGAGGAGTGCTATTTGTCTTTTGGCGCACAGCTTATTGGTGGGGCCATTCGCATCTCCAAAAGACCACCAAAGTACAAAAAACAGGTGAAACTTCCAGAAGTTTTGCTCCATTTTGGATTCAACGCCCCTCCAGGTATCTCACCTAAGGGTGTATTTTTTTGCATTTTGGGGCACAGGTTGTTCCGTAGTTTTTTTTAGCACTGGGCCAATGGAAATGGAGGTGGGAAACTGCAGACCGCCATGTGTTTTGGGCTTCATTTTTACAGTATTTCGCCATAACGATACTGGATAAATGACGGGATATAACTTTACTAATGGGGGTCGGTACAATTACAATGATAATAAATTTATATAGTTTTTTATGTATTTATTTACTTTTAACACAATAGAAGCAGCTTTATAAAAATGATTGCGTTTTTAAGTTGTCGGGATTCTGACAGCCATAGCTTCTTAATATTTTTTGCATATGGAGCTGCTTGGGGCTTTTTTTTAAGAGGTGACTTGATGTTTTTATTGAAAACATTACGGGGGGCATATGATGCTTTGATCACTTTTTATTAAGGTTTTTGTTAAGCATTTTTACAAAAAACAGCAATGCCTGGTAGTGATTTTTTTATTATTTTATTTTTATACAAGCTGTTCACTGTGCGGTATAAATGACCATGCTAGCGTTTTACTCAGCAGGTTGATACGATACAGCGATACCCCACTTTGTATATTTGTTTGAATGTTTTAATGCTTTTTACACAATAAAAACACATTTTATTTTGAAAGGAAAACACGTTTTTGCATCACCGCAGTCTGAGAGCCATACAGTTTTTTTATTTTTCTGTTTATGAGCTGTATAGTGACTTTTTTTTGCGGGATGAGTATTGTAACGTTTTTTATTGGTAATATTTTTGGGGGGACAAGACGTTATGATCGCTTGTAAATCTGTTTTTGGAAGGTATTGTGAATAAAATACTGCAAAAAAAATTTCCCCTTTAGCAAAAAGTGTTTTTTATTTTTAATAGTCGTCACTGGTCCGTGCCAGTATCCGTGACAATGTTAGTTGTACTTACTCTGTGGTTGAGACGATTAAACGGTGATACCCAATTTTATGTAGTTTTTTTTTATTTGAAAGCACACTTTTTTTGAAAACAAATTGTTTTTTATTGTGTAAAAACCAATATTTATGCATCGCTATCTTCTAATAGCCTAGAACTTTTTAATTATCCCGTATACAGAGTGTGTAAGGACTTTTTTTTTGTGGATGAACTGACGTTTTAATTGGCATCACTTTGAAGTGGATATGAGTTTTTTAATTACTTTTTACTCCATTTTATGTGCTGCGGGATGAACAAAAATCGCTATTCTGTGACTGTTTTTTGGGTTTTTTTTTTAAGCGGCGGTTCACGCGTAAACGAGATAATTAACAAGAACAGATTTATAGGGTGGGTCGCTACGCACGCGGCGATACCCAATATGGGTACTTTATTTATTTTTGCTCTTTTTTTTAGGGCGTTTTGGCGATTGTAAAGGGGAAAAGGCGAGGTACGGTGTTTTTATTTTTATTTTTTGTGTTTGTGTTTACTTTTTTATACATCTTTTTTTTTAACTTTTCATACTTTTTTACACTTTTTCCCCCCCCAGGGGGGAATTGCATGAACGATCGTCAGATCATCCAAGCAAATAGAGATCCAGCATTCAGTTTAATACTTGTATCCTGGTCTCCATGGCAACTGTTCTGGTCAACGCTGGCCCACAATTGCAATTTGTGGGCACGAGATGTCACCTAGACAACCGCCCGGATGCTGTCATCACATCGGGCTGTCTGTTAGGAGACCGGTAAGCGGCGCTCCACGCCGTTACTTCACTTGCGCCGAGATCTGCGGCAGCATGAGCTCACTCCTGCCGCCCGCAGCCGCTGATGTCGCGACACGATGTCGCGACATCGGAGGTTAATCCCTCCGCGGCCGGCAGCGCACTGCCGGCCGTGGTGGATGCGGCATGAAGCCAGCGTAATATACCGCGGGTTTTTTTCATGCCGCGATCTTGCGCGCTCCGGGCTTGTGAGCGCGAAAAGATTGCCGTGACGTACTCAAAAAAAGGGAAAAATTTTGGCGGAACCCCTACCCGACATTGCCGTATGAGTACGGAAAATGTCGGTAAGGGGTTAATGAAATGAACGGACACCAAGACCTCCCATGCAAATGATTACCCGAGTAGCGTTCTCCGACTTGTTTGCACAAACAGTGCTATGTCAAAGGTCTAGTGCCGCCCCCCATCACTGTATGGCTGCGGCGTGCCCCACAGTGATCCTTGTTGTACTTTATCTGCAGTCAAACCGGTCAAGCACTTACGGTAATATGTTCAAGCACAGTGTTGAACAGCATGTTCCTCTCGCAGGATGTTATGGACCCCCCCAAATTAAAATTTCACCTTTCGTGTTTGAGAATAATGAGTGGACCACAAAATGGGTTTTAAAAATTAGCCACAGCAAGGTCAACGTTTGTGGGATCACCCAAAGCATGCTAGTCCACACGGGTCCAAGGTACACTTTGTTAAAAACGCTGCTTCTAACCAACACTTTTCTCATTATGGGGTATCGTACAACAAATCTTCACCATAACTGGAATTTTTGTTTTCAAAGCTTCATTACTGGGTAAGAAGGGACTGCAGTTGGAATGAGTCGGCAACATAATGGCAACAAATGTCCATAACACAAAAATAGTGAAGCATCCATTTGGGTTGGGGATCATTTATTCCCATTTGCGTTGGACCACTATCGTTTTGCACGTACCCACTCTCTCTTCGGCTCCCAAGAAGTGCCTAGCTTGACCACTTGGGTGTTCCTTGGGTCAAAATGGTAAGTCAAGGTGTTTGGGAATGAATGAATTTCAATGTGTTACATCCGCCGCCGCAACTTTTCCAATCAACGGTACAAGTTTTACACACTGTACGGGAGTGTCCTATTTGCCCACACAGTGGCTGTGGTGCTTTGTGTCTTCCAAATTTAAACTAGCAAATACAGTGCAGTTAGTGTTGCACGGTCAATCGCGTTGTTGGCAATGTATCCTTGGCGACGCAAGATCCAAGAAGCTTGAAAATGAAAATATACATTTCCAACATAAACTCGGCGTCAAACTGCAGAACGGGCCTGGAAGGCCATGTGCAGCTATTATATCCCTTATTCTTTTTCACCATGTTTGGCCAGGGTAGTTTGTGCGATGTCTTGACGTGGGTCTCTGGACTTTTGGAGAAGATCTGTGTGTGGCTGAAGGTGCAAAACAGACCTGTGAGTAATAATTACATCACTCTAAACTGCCTGGATTGCTGTCCCGGGAGAGTTGCACCGCTACCACACATACCATAGGATTTGAATGATTATCCTGCCTTGCTGTCTCTGTCCCCTCCTATCTCTCTTGGCTCGGCTCTTTCTCAAGAAACCACTCGGAAAGTACACAATGCCTAAGGGTACAGATACAGTAAAATATAACCTTTAATAATATCATTTAAAAAATACCAGATAAGCAGAGTAATCGCCCCGAAAGGGGCGGCCCCACGCAGGAACACCCTATTTATATCCTATAATCCTACCTACAATATATACAAGGAGACAAGAGACATAACCAAAGAAAAGAAAAAAAGAAAAAAAAAGTGGGCCAAAATCCCAAAAAATTTTGAAAAAGAAAAGTCCAAAACCCAAAAGAAAAACTAAAATAAGAAACAATTTTTCCTAACAAACACACAATTCCCCTTTTTCCGATGAGTTTTTGCCCCATATTTTGTGGGTTCATCAGGGAGTACAAAGGTATGTAAAATACAAAATGTATGTTTTAAACTTACATCCCCTTTTAGAAAATGGTTTTGATGCAAAAGCCCAAAACAGGTACCCCCCGGATCCGGGAATTATTGGCAAAATGTTCCCCAGGAAAGCTGATTGCCGGTTTAAAAGGAGAGTGGGCAAAAACCAGGAAATACAGCCAGACCCCTTAAAGCAAGGGCCCAAGATAAACAATACAGGTGCTTACCATTTTCGTTTTGGGAAGGTAGTATCCGGACGGGCCAAAAGGTCCTGATCCCAAGACGAGGTTTAGCCAAAGGGTTTTCGCGTTTTTTTAAAAAATCAGCGGTTGCCATAGAATATGCCGCATGATAAAAGACGGGGGCTCATCGCGACCCCAATTGCTCGGAGGAGAGTTGAGTAGTTGAGTAGTTTAGGCGTTTTAGTTTTGTTTTTTTTTTCGTTATTTCCCCCCAAATTTTACTCGTCTCCCCATTCTTTTCCCCCGCCCCCCTTTACCCCTCACAAAAATTGGGCCCCCTACGCAGCGGGTATGGATCTGCCAAATCACTACTAGGTCCCCAATGGCTTCAATGGTTTTGGCCATTTTGAGTTTTTGAGAGCAGCTTACAGGAGGAATGATTTTTTTGGCAGAATCAACAGTTATGCATGTGCACACGCCCTTATCCAAACAGCTTTTGGGGTATTTCCCACGGATCAGTCACTGGAAATGTGGTACCATTGTGCTTTTCTAATGAAAACGGAACCTAACGCCATACCACGGTATTTTTGAATGAATGTGTCAAAACGCTACAGAATATTTGACATTTGTTAGTTCGCCCCCCACAAGGTGGCAAAATTGACGGATGATAAGCATGTGCACTACTGGCAGCATGTAGGGTCTTTGGTCGACAGTTCACGGTCCGAATAATGTCTATGGTTGTTCGAGGGTTGTTAAAGAGACACAAACTCCAATGCAATGGCCATCACCTTGACATGCGTGGACAAATATTAAATGCGACGTCATGCTCACCAAATCTGTCGCTGACACTATCTTCTAATGCTGACGAGCTTTTTCGCCCTGGGTTGCCTCTGAACCCTTTCTGCGTTGCCAGTTTGAGTGCTTTTCGCAGCGTCCGGTCACAATTTGCTTGGCGTCATTGTGGTTGCACCAAAATGATTGTAGGGGTGGACTCGGCTTATCATCACATATCACATGCGCCAGTGGTATAACCATTTGAAGTTCAACCTCCCCATAATTGCGTTATGGCTACTAGCAATGGTTGTGCTGGGATTGAAAAATGAGCTATGCGCAGCATTTTTATCTCACATTGGGGGCTACACAATACAAATTCAATCAATATGAGTTCTGTAGTATGAAGCAAGATTTACAAGGGCAAGCACATTATGCGGCAAAAAAAAAAAAGCGCCATAATGTCAGCAAGTATTCACAAACAGGAGATATGTCGCCTACCTCCAAAACCGCGCAGGAATAATGTTTGGCGCCGACGACTTTTGAACCTTAATTTATGGCGCATAACGCTAACTTAGCACGCCATCTTTTTCCAAGCCGAAATCCTAAAAAGCAAATTGACTAATTACAGTGGAAAGATAGTAAAATAACAACCCGGGGGTGCAAACACAAATTAAACGCTAAAAAAGGGGCAATCGATCGTCGCCCAAGGGGCTGATTCGCTTGGGGCTCGGGGATTTTTGGGACCCCTAATTTTTAGTCAGTGGAAAACCCAAAATGGCGTATTAGACGCAAAAGGCCCCCCGCTGGGGCGCGTCGTTTTGCCGTTTGGGGAAAACTGTGAGGCAGGCGCCTTGGGGCCATTGCAGGCCACAGGACCCCTCAAATTTTTGGGTATTAAGGGAAAAATGCAAAAAAAGGCTTCCTTAACAACCCCTTTTGGAACATATGAGAAATTTTTTGCTAAAGTGCTGTAAGGGATTGTTCTGTTTAGGGTTTCACTCAATGACCAGTGCTTTTAGGTTTCCCTTTTGGGGGTTTTTAGGGAAATTTTAAAAAATGGATTATAATATTTGCCAAAGGACATGATCGCTTTCTTGGAAAAAATAAACCAGAGTGGCTTTTTCATTTTGGAAAAGACCAGCTTTTTCCCTACCCCCCTATGTCGCTAAATTTAAAGGACCCGCGAAAACTTTTTCAAGACTGTCAAATGCAGCGTTTTTGCAAAAACACAAAAGGGAGCCCATTTCTTATGAACGGGTCGCAGGGGGTTGTTTGGGTTTCCCCCACATCCGGTGCTTGGGGCCCCGGCTTTTTTCACTCGGCTTTTTTTGAAACCATAGGGTTTCACAACCCCAAAACGCCCGAGTTTTGGAACCCCCGCCCCTGGGTCCCCCTGTGCATACAAAAAACGACAGTAATTCCCCGGGTCTCTAGGAGAGCTAAGAAATTAAACCCTAATTGCGGTTTCTCCCTGTTGGGGTTTTTGAAGCACAAAAAAAACGAGAAAATGCGTCTCCCCAATTTACTCATTTGAACAGAAAAAAAAAAATTCCCCCTTCCCCCTAAAAAAAACACACCCTCAAACAACACACTCCCCCCGGGCACACACATACAGTTTACAATTTATGAAGATGTTATTTCACCTTTCCCATTACAATAAGTAGTTGGCCCCCACAGGGGAAGGTTCCCCCTCAGTGGAGACCTTTTTAGATGGGTGTACCCGTGGGGGTTTTCTTAAAACCATAGGGCAAAAGCAAGGGCACTGCAGTGTTGGAGATGGGCTGGAGCAGAGAAAAAAGAGGGGGGGGAGCCCGTAAAAGGGACGTTTCACTGTAAACCGGGGGCTTTCCCGACTCTGGCAGGTGACAGCCGGCGCCCTTCCCCCCCTCCCTCCTAAATCCCGTCAACCTTTCCCGCAGTCGCTAAACCCCCCCACCCTGCACCCAGCAACCATCCTGACTGTGTGTCGGCCCGGGGCACGGAAAACAAAAGCTTTAATAGATCATCGGTGCTTTCAGGCCGCAGCCCGGAGTCGGCGGGCTGGACCCCGGGGCACAGGCACTTTGGGTTTGGGGCTTGTGGCCCCAATAAACCTTTCCTTGGACTCCCCTGTTGGTCGATTATTTTGCATAAATGGCATTTATTCTATCCATTACTAATTGATAGATCTGTCACGTTGAAGGACATGTAGGGCCCAAAAACATATCACACCAGCGCTTGTTTACACGGTGTGTAGACTGGGAGTAACAAGCACTATGTTCGGTCTGCATCTATTGCTTACACTGCCCCCTGAACTTTTCACATGGGTCAACTTTCTACTCTGAAGCCAGTTTATTGGCTGACTGTACAGCAGGCATGTCACCCTGATCTAGCGAAATGTTCAGTAGAACTAAAACCAGGGTGTTGTGCAAACTTGGGGGAGTTGAAACAAATATGAAGCTGATGCTACCTGTCATGTCACCAGATCCCGAGTGACTGCTGTGGTCTGTTGCTAGAGCGACTGGTGCATGCTGCCTTGAGGGAAAGCTAGGAGAGTTCAGGAGCAGAAGTGGCCATTGCTGGCAGTTGCTCTCCAGCGACATTATTGTTCAGGTGCGACAGTGACCAGTGCAGGCAGCCGTGCAGGCGAGGTCCTAACGGCGTAGAGTTTAATTGAAAACTGCTGCCCGGCTTTATTGAAAAAGATTAATGGTCTGGAGCTTGCTCAACCGGTGTGGGTAGACAAGCCAGTGTGCTCAAACGATATTGGGAACCTGCAAACCATTTGGGGAGCAACGCCCGGACACAATCACATAGCGCATAATCAGTTTATTAGTGAATTACATAGTACCCAACTTTGCATCGTTCACAAAAATCAATTTGAAATTGCGGATTTTTGTAAGCCACAACGCAAGTTTTTTGCATGACCACGCCACACATTTTGAATATCCACCACCGTTCTCGAAAGATACATCTCACTCCACCAAGATAGCTAATTTGTCCAGAAGCAAAACAGGTGGTTGCCAACACTCGACAGGCTAAGGACAACTTCAGCCAGGTAGACGCAACATCAGGCCAAGCCAATGCCCCTTATAGCCAGTTTTTGTGGCATTACTGTCGGGTATATACGCCCCTTTTTGTCCAAGTTGCCCCCCGCCCCTTTCGATCCTGGTGGTGGCACCCTTTTAACCAAGCAGTGGCCCCCTTGTTGCGTGCTTGTACCACCCGTACAGCCAGGTTGGGGCACGTTTGTAGCTAGGTATTGGCCCATTTATCCAGGTATTTGCCCCATGTAGCCATGTATTGCCCACATTTAACACAGTTTTTCCCCTTTGAGGCACGTTTTGAGCCCCTGACGCCACGTATTGCCCCTTTGACCTCTGTACTTGCCAGTATACTTTCCACAAAAATCAATTTCAACACATACCAATCTCGTCAAAGCATTACATACCCATTTTGCTAGATTACAAAAAACATGTTTCGCGGAATTGCTGTTGCTAAATTGTCAGCGACATGTTTTCAATATGTCTGGGGTCGAGTTGGCTTTCAACAATGTTTGTGTTCCTTTCACAGCACTTAAAGCAACAAATACAGAAGATGGCCGAGGCAGGACAATCTGGAGGTTTGTAAACATCTGTAAAACACTACCGGCATCACTTTGGGGGAGCCCAATTCACGAATGAATTTGGGGTTCCTAGTGTTTGGGTTTTTGGAAAACCCTAAAAACTCCAATGGTTACGTTTGGGGGGGGTTTACATGCTGCTTTTTCAGGGGGTTGGATATAGTCCGAACGCCCAACCCCCCGGGTACTCACTGGTTTGCTCACTTTTTTGTTCGCCATATTCTTCTGGAGTTTTAAATGAATTGAACCCCAAAAACACTGCAAAAAATGTGTCCAGAACAAAAAAATTTTACAGGAAAAAAAGATTGCCACCGAAGGGCCAGCTTGACACCCCTTTGGGGCTTTTTAAAGTCCCTCAGATTACGGGGAAGAATGTCTGCACCCTAATTTGTCTTGGATCAGGTTTTTGAAATTTTTTATAAACAAATTTTTAACAACAAAAAGGCGCTCGGCGGGCTACACGGTGTTCCTTCCATCTCCCCCAAAACCCAATTAGAAAAAAGTGGACTCATTGGAGCACACTTGGCAATTGTTTATTTCCCCCAAGGGAAGGGTATGTACTTGGCCTCCATCCCCACATGTTCTCCTTTGTTAACCTTTGTAGTCACATTAAAATAGTGGGTGTGGGAAGGCTTTAAAAAACCTTTTTAGGGGTTTTTTAATTTTGTGGGGCTGAAGAAGTGGAAAGAAAGGTGACCAAAACGGAAATGGAAAGGGGTTTTCTCTCCCCGTCCCTTCCTAGTAGCGAGGACATGTAAGGAGGCCAAGGAAAACCCTTCATTTAAGGAAAAAGTCAAATGGAATTAAATTTTAGACCCGGGGCAGTGAAAACCCTGTATTTTTTGAGTCCAGGGGCCAGACACGGCATAAACTAGCAGCCCTGGCAAGATTTCTCTTGCTTACAATATAAAATTCCACCCCTCTGCATTCTTTAAATTTGGAATCGTGGGCGGCGTGGATTTAAATGTCTGTGTGTGTGGGTGACACTAGCACAGGGCCTAACAAATGGTGTCTGTTAATTTTTCCACTCCACCGTTATAGTACCTGCGGTTGAACGGCGCCATAAGAGAAAAGAGAGGTGACGCTTCACCAGTCGTGAACTGCGCCACATAGTGCACGTTCTGCAGGAGGCGTTCTGCACAGCTCAGAGATCTGTATGGGTCGGACCACAGTCCTCGCCAAATACAAAAAAGATACTCCGACCTAAAGGTCAGGGAGCCGGAGAGGATGGCGGAGTATCTACGGCGCCTGACAGTGGAACCGGTAAGGAGGACCTTGAGTGCTTCCCCAATATGGCTAATAAATTCTATGCTAAGGTGGACTTCTCAATTGCAATTGCAGCAAAATGTTAAGCTACCTGTGGGAAATAAGGTTAGGGCTTTGAAAATAGTGCATGTGCCCAACACCAGGAAGAAGTGACCGTTCCAAAAAGTCAGCCGTGTATCGGTCCGGATTACATGAAGGATACTTATCCGCTAGGCAACGGCCCATCCGGAAAATAAGTAATGGAGCAAATATTTCTTTACCAGCATATAACTGTCTGAACCCAATTGACCCCTGAAGTTGAAAATTTGTCCACTCCAGGTACACAATTGCAGCTTCAGACATTCATATTGTTTGATGAAGGAACATATATTTCCATTTGCAAAGCAGAGTGCAGCTAAGGAAAGGTTTGAAACCATGACTTGAACACTTGACTATCGCTCGTAACTATGCATTGTAAGTAAGGGGAGAAGTTTGACTGGTGTGTTTGCACACAGGGATACATTTCAAAGCTCTAAGAGCATGCCCCTTCCTGCTCAAAGTACTTCACCTCATACGTGAGCATTGCAACTAAAGGGCAAAAGTGTACTCATTTTGTTAGCCTGCGCGTGGGAACCAATCGTCTTCCTGCTTGCTCACAATGCAGCAGGCACATTGTCCATATACACAAGGGAGAGCGAAAGAAAGCTGGGGATTTTGCATTTTTCACCATTGTTTGCTAACATTATCTCCCGAATCTTGTAGTGGCAACAGAAGAGCGGTCGGGAGAAGTTCTTGGGAGCACAAGTTCTTCGGCCTCGCAACGCAGCCCCACTCCCCCGGCTGAGCCCACCCCAGTTGTTGAGGCACAGCCTGCCGCGGATGAGGTATGTCGACCTACATATGCAGTAGCCAAAGTAAGAAGTGGTGCCGAAAGGCAATTCAGTTAACAAGTGTACTTCGATGTGTCTATCCTTTTTTGGTTTCGGAAATCAGGAAGAAGTCTTCACCCTAGAGCTGGAAGACATTACCAGCCAGGCTCTGGAAACCCCCCCTCCCCCTCCCCCGGTGGAGTTCTGGAAGCAGGTGCTCCTTGAGCTCAGGGCCCTTTCGCAAAGAGTGGACAACCTAACCAGAAAAGTTGATCTGTTGTTATCCAGACAACAATAAATGTTAGAATTTGTTAATGTGACGTTTTAGAGTTTTACATTAAAAAAATTAAGGAAAATTTATATTGTGTATGTCATACTCTGTTCAAAGTAATAAGCCAGCTACATAGTTACATCGTTTTAAGGGCTGAATAAGGCCAAGACATGCATTCAGTGTCTCCGTATTCTGGGGATATTGAAAAAGCCACTGATTTTCACCAAAGGAAGAGGCAACCCACCCCAGCTTGTAAAGGCTCCTGTCCATAATGCTTTTAAAACAGTTAATTCACATTCAGAAATAGCGGAGCCGAATATGTCACTATACGTCCGAGCATTTGGCACAATCATGGACACTGTAAAATGTTATAGAGTTGGAGTCGAGACATAGCGACACAACTGTTTGAAAGTGTTTTAGTCAAGTCAACATGAAACGTAACGTAGAATGAGAGTTCAACAGTGTCTTTGAACAAACACTAAGGAGTCCCTTTAGCTTTGTATATTTACATATTCTTCCAGGCAGACAAACAGGCTGCCCCCTTTTGCCAAATATAGTCTTTAGGATAAATTACTACAGAGCAATTTCTAAACATTGACCATTAAGTAGGGAACACCTATTAATATAGCACCCACAAAGCTGGATTGGGTTGAAAATACATATCCCAAAGCTTCGTTAGCGTTAGGGGTCCCACAGTATTCAACAGCCTTGGAGTGTGTTTGTCATCAGCGTTTCTTTAACGGGCAAGTTCAAAAAGATTTGTCTTGTGGTATGGAGCTCACTGCTGCACACAATAAACCAGGTGTGGTGTAAGCAGTGCCTGGTCAAATAGGAGAATAATGTTCACATCATGTGGATCTATGGCCATTGATATACAGCCAAATACCCTATTGGACTTGGATTATGGCGGTCCTTTCGCCCCCACTATTGACTTGTGGGCACACCTGCAACACCACTGCATCTACAATGGCGATTTTAGTTGCGACCCTGCGGCCAGGATGCGAGCAACTCCAAAGCTTAGGACACAATTTCACTTTGGAAGCGGATCTAGCTGGCCGGTTGCAAGCCCCTGCTGCTAAGCGTGTGCGCGCTCGACCCCTATGTCACACGCACCAATCACCATCTAGATTGCAATGGACAGCGTGCAAGTGTTTTCTTTCACAAGGCAGGTACCGTTACAACTACTGCCCCTTGTGTGTCACCCTGCCAATTCTATAGTGAACAGTGCCTTGGGAGTAAGTATTCCGGTGCTGTTTTGCCGTATTTTGTGTACTGTACATTCAGTCTAGCCCTTGATCCGAACCAATTGACGTCTGTCCAGAGCTACCTGCCTGACCATGAGTAATATGCGGGCATCCATCATGGTTCCATGCCGCCAACGGGCTGCCCCCGCAAGCATGTCACGAACGAGCAACTCACTTTTTAGCACTCCTCGGAATTATGCACACGTTTTTTGCCGCAAATGTGTGTTGCAAACCTGACCGACTTGCAGCACACACATTGCTGTGCCGCGGAGCCTTGATTGTCATTAACCCGAGGATCCTCTACCACTGAATGGGCCCTCCTTTTCATCTGCTATACGACTATTGCTGCTACAAGCAATCTTGCTAACGTGCAATATTCCAAAGCCAAAAACCATATCTCTGTTACCTTTTGTTTGGCAAATTTCAAATACAAGCGTGACCAGAATTTCTCCACCCCATCTTCGGAACCGTCCATTCATCAGGGTTAGATGTCTTTTGGCCTTGTTGTGCCAAGGCCTAAATGTTTGCCGCATCCCTTGTTAATCCCACAGTCAGCTCTACTGTGTTTTTGTACTTTTAAGAACATTCCAGCAAGCGCAAATCTAGATATTATGTGAAAGGCCATTATGGAGTAAGTATATGACATAGTTAAGGGGACAGGGCCCTATACTGAGCCCTGTGTTACCGCACTAGTAATAGGGATCAATTGTTCCAAAGTACCGTAACTCCACACCCTCAGGAGTCTGTGTCGGAGCCCGTGGCTTCACAAATTGCTCCTATATTTCAAGACTATAAGCCGTCTAGTTTTACTTTCCATCCTTTCCGGTTGCACATCTGATAAAGTTTATTGGATATTGATATCTGTAATATGAGTAGCCCCTATCCAATTTCAAACTCTCTTTCTCCTCCAAGTTGAAGACAGAACATTTGTTATGCCATGCTGGAACAGCGCCATAGTTGTCTTATCCGCAAAATTGTCAAGGCCTGCCTCGTAAAGAAAACCATCCAACAGTTGCCACAACACTGACGGACAACTTACGTGCCGCTCACTTCACGGACCAACTGTGACTGTGTGGTTCCACAAATGATAGACATGGAAACTGATATTAGTTGGGATGCCAGGATGCGCTCCTCTAAATGCATTGTGCAAAACTTTGTTCACAATCCCGTAGGGGTTTCCGCACTTACCCAACCTTCAGACTCCCAAATGACTAGTCGGAAAAAATGAACTAGGGCCACCCCTGCGTGCACAGTGCAGTTGCAGCACTTACAAATTTGGACCAGAAAATTAAGACCTGCCGTGTCAACTGGAGTAAGATTTTTATTTTCAAATTGAATAAACCTATGGCTTATGCCCTCTCCTCTGGGGCTTGACACTCTAACAGCCTAGTTTGAATCCCAATTGCAGGTTTTTCTGGTCTGAATGAGGAGAAGGGCGGAGATTTCATCTTTTGTACGGCAGAAGAGGTAGACTAATTCCCCGGGACATCACAGCCAGTCAACCATGAGGTTAATTTAGTTTCTGTAATACTGCACATTTGGACCCATAGTTTCAGAAGGATTCGTGTGTGATAGGGCAACGACAATAGGCAACTCGCTAATGCCAATGTACAAGAAATAACTGAATTAAGCCTGTGTTATCGTTACCACGTTACTTAGGTATTCCACGGTAACTACTGTTGCTTGGCGTTCTCATTTTGGTGACGGTGCTTGCCGCCATCACAACATGAGTTCTTGAACGTTCTCTCCATGAGTCTTGGGTGACCTGGTAACCTATATACATTTAAGAAATCAAATTGAAACCATGAATTAGCACATGGGAATTAAAAATGAAGTTATATTTGACAGATTTTTTTAAATTTATGGCCCTCACACTGCATACATATGTTTGCGACGTGCAATTAGGATCGTGCAAGAAAATATGACCAGGACAAGATTTGGCAGGTTATGCAGACAAGTATTTGCTAGCCTTCCCAATTAGTGATCTAAATGTCAGTTCTTGGTCTTTGACGCCTGCATGAAGAACAGTCTATTGACGGTACTAAAGAGCGCACATTTGGGGCCTCGTATTTTGATGGCGTTACTAGCCAAGACAATCCAATGTTATATACATGTCCGGGACTGCAGCCAGACCCAGAGATGCATCCCGAAAGTGGCATGCACTTTATCAATGCATGTACTGTTAAACAGGAAGTGTTGCAGACATGAGTGAGCATTGCAGCGTGCTAGTACACACAGGTAATGGCCTTAGTTGTGTATTTTAAGTCGTAAAGTCAGTCACTTGGGTTTCAGCTTTAGAAATTTTGGGAAGCCGACGCCATTATAAGAAGCTGAGTCAACCGTTGAGGTGATCGACACTACCTGTTCGGCATAGCTGTTGGTCAGTAACGGAACCCGCATTTTAATAGGCGTCTGAGGGACCGCTCATACTCGCCCAGGAACTCCGCCGTAAAGCGTAGGGTCACAGTTGGAAATGATGCCATGTGAACTTAGCTTTACACTCTTTAGGTAGGGGTTGCCACTACATCTCAGAGATTCAGTCCAATAACTATCAAAATGTGTTGCCTTAGCAAAAATTTGGGTGACTAAAGATTATTGCTTTGTGGCTAGCCCACTCTTATAGCAAGGACCACTTGTAGGCTACTGTTTGGCCTCGTTCACACGCCTTATTCGGGGACTGATTGAAGCCTTTGGCCTTGTTCACACGGGTTATTTCGCCACGGACTGGAGGCGTACTGCGCACTGGAATTGCGCTGCAGTACGGCTCCAATCCCTCGCAGTAATTACGCTAATCCACAGTTCTCATAGAGAACAGTGGATTTAGTCGCTCTTCCCCGCTCGGCGAATCCGCCGGGCGTGGAGAAAGTAACATGCACATTATCCAGGAGCAATACGCCCCGTGGATAATGCAAGTCTATGGGGCCGGCGGGCCGTGCCCCTGCCCCGCCCCCGACCCTTATTCAAGCCTGAATTGCAAGCGCAATCCAGCTCGAAATTCCGGCTTGAATAAGCCGTGTGAACGAGGCGTTACTGTGCGCCGTATTGAAGCTGAAGTACAGCTCCATTCCGTCCCAGTAACTACGGTAATACCCAGTTTTCTTCGAGAACGATGGATTCCGACTCTCCTCCCCGTTTGCCTGCTCCCCCGCGGGGTGGTAAAGAGATGTGTGAAATAATGATGCAATGTAGGCGCCTTTGCAAATGACTTTGTAGTCGGTTGGCAATTTGAAGGTCCCCCGCCACCGCCCCCGGACTGCTGCAAGTCCCCCTGCGCAATTGGGGGGCGTTATCCGTCCACGCTATTACTTCCGAAAGAATCCGGGTGAACATTGCCTTTTGGTCTAAAAGTCGCGATTACACCCATAGTAACTGAGGTGGAGAAAACCAATGATTATAAGGCCAAAAAAGGTTCACACGTTGACCGGGGATTATTGTGCAATCAGTATTCGCTTGATGCTACATACAGCAGGAGGTGTTTCCGGTGCTGATCCACTGCAGTGCAATGCAATTGCGGCCAGTCAAAATAGGGGCAACATAGCTGTGCCTACTGACTGGCTACCTAAGTTGATCAAGCCAACTCAATTACCTACCGAACATTGAACAGGCAATTCCATGGGAGTTTCCGGCCTTCAAATTTTGGGAGGCGAACTGGCCATTCTGCGCACTAGAAAAGGGGGGGGTGTTCTCAATAGTCTTATAGTCTCCTATTGGACAGTGGTCCTTAAAGCTATGGCCTGCACATGATTTCACACTGCAGGGCTGTTAGTCCAGTGGTGGGGGGATGGGAGGGAGTTGCCCGAAAAGTGAAGCTTGAAACTTTTGATGGTCTCCATCTGCTTGGCCCTGATGTTTCGTTACATGAACCTGGTTGCAAGAAAAACAAGCATAGCAAAATGGAAAGTCAAGCGCCAAGTCCACAGATGGGTCCGTTATTGAAGCACTTGCAACATGCAATGGATGGTTCACAGTTGTAGTTGAATATAGGTATGTTAGTGGTGCAAAGACACAACATTTTGGCAGCGTACTTTTCAAAGCAGCCTCATTGTAACCAACCTTCCTTCAACATTTCTGTCAATGTTTTTTATGGAGAAACAAGACCAGATGTGATGACAAACTGATTTAATATCCCAACTATAAAATAGCCCCCCCCCAGCCCTCCAATAACCCTATTTAGCAATGAAATGGTATGACACTTTGCTAAATTAATCCTCTAATAGGTTCAATGCAATTTCCTCCTTTACTTCTAAACCCGTCCGACCAGTGAAATCGATCAAAGGCATCTGTCTTTGGTCAGTTTCGACGGCTGGAGGTTGGCCGGGAAACTCGTGGCGTAGTGCAATGTTGTGAAGTATCGCACATGCTATGACGATTTTACAAACAGTCTCAGGCTTGTATAGCAAAGCACCTCCAGATTGATCCAAGCAGCGGAACCGTGATTTAAGCAGTCCAAAACCCCTTTCTATGATGGTTCTGGTGCGTCGGTGGGCACTGTTATACCGCTTCTGGGCAGCCGTCCGTGGTTTGCGATATGGGGTCAACAACCATCTGCTTAATTTGTAGCCATGGTCTCCTGAAAATGTAAAAAAAGAATTTAGCCAGACACAAAAACCAAGCCGATGGGTTTTGGATCATCAGCAATATGTGTGTTGTGCCCTAGTATCCGTCCAGACTCACCTAAAATGATCCCCGGAGCAATCTCTCCACTATTCATTTGGTAGAACAAGGTGCTGCTTTCTAGGATAAATGAGTCGTGGGAACTTGGCAACGACATCGCTTATATACATGTTGGCGTCCATGGTCACCTGCACATTGATGGAGTGGAATGCTTTACGGTTCCAAAACATGGACTCAGTTGGGGATGGCGGCACGATTCTTATGTGGGTGCAGTCCACAACGCCAATTACATTTGGCAAGGCAGCAACATTCCAAAACCTCGACTTCACTGGACGCTGCTCCTCGGGGGTGACGGGGAATTTAATGTAGTCCCTTGCAAGGGGTATAAAATTGTCGAGGACCTTGTGGAGGGTTCGAGAAAAAGTGGCCTGGGTCATCCCAAACGTATCCGCCACACAACGCTGAAAGCATCCAAAAAATAAAAGGGGACATTTTTAAAATTTTGTCAGAGTGAGAATAGCTTGAGAGCGCTACTTTCGGAAGAATATGCCCCAGTTGCCAAACAGCTCCCTAATTTCGGAAACGTTGGGAGCCCGGGAAATGGCCCCAAAAATTTTGTTGTTACTCAGTCGGGAGAACAAAGCGTCTCCTAAATTTTCTGGGATCGGCGTTTGTCGAACCTCGGGGGTGAGGGGTGATGCCTCTCCAGAAATGGGGATACGATCACTGGCCCCTGTCCATATCTAAAGTTAGAGAAAAGAACATTTGCTATTAAACTATGCTCATTTATTTTTAGCCCTTGGATGATCATTAGTTAGAGGTGGGCATGACCAAATAGCCCTTTGGGGGCTGTGGTTCCAAAAAACTTTTTTTATTGCCCCCTTTATTTGAAAATTAAAAACGAACTTTGAGGTTGGCGTGGAATGGTGTAAGGGATGAACATTGTTTCACCTAATGTTTACATTAGCACTATTGCATTGGCTCGACATTGCCCCCCAAAAAGGATCAGACAATGGTTGGGGGCAAACCTTGACAGCCTGCATTGCAGAAGCGGTCATTATATAGAGGAAAAACGCCTTCACTAAAGACATGCAAAAAAAATTTCCCCGTTTGCCTTCAAGTCCCCTTGATCAAAAGTCAAGCTAAGCTGGCAATGTGGGTAGAGTCCCTCATTTCTCTTTGAGTTAGGTGCCCCCTGAACAAAAAAATAAAAATTTCTTTGATTCTAGTCAGTTCACGCGCTTGCTCACGCATACATTTGCCATGGCAAGCATCCACATTTTAAAGCTCGTGAACTGAGCCTTGAAGGTTACAGTCATTAACGCTTACTCTTCTATTCATCTTGGATAGTGTTGACCTTGCTTGCTAAGCACAACTAGGCTGTCTGTATGCAAATGTTATGGAAGCCGAAATGTTGGTGACTGTCGAACTTATAACTGGTCCTGTTACCACGCATTACAGTGCCTGAAACGAACGTCCCCACAGACCTCCCCTGCTATTGTTTAGGTGATTAGCGTTGCCCTGCTTGTTAGCATGAACAGTCATATGTCAAAGGTCTAGGGTCGCTACACGGGAGTGTATGGCTTCTGGGTGCACACGGGTTGTCACAAAACACTCCCATGCGGTTTGTGGCACCCTTGATAAACTTCGTCCCAGGTAAAACCTGTGCCGCACTGACTGTAATATGTTTCAGCACTTTGTAGAACAGTATGGCCTCTAACAACATGGTAATCACCCCTAAATTTTAATATCCCTTTAGAGGTTATAGAATATGGATTCGGACGGTACCCTTACTGACCCCAGCAACCGGAAATGTGTAATTTTGGGGGATTACCATAAGCATGCCAATCCGCACAGGGTCAAGGAAAACTTTGTTCAAACCTCACATTCAAACCAACACGGGTCACATTGTGGGGTATAGTCCACCAAATCTTCCTCAGAGTAGTAAGTTTCTGATAGGAAGCTTAATCAATGGATAAAAAGGGACTGCAGGTGGGCAGAGTACTCAACATGATAGAAACTGATGTCCATAACACGATAGTAGTTACGCATTAATTTTGTGTTCTGCTAATTGAAACCAATTTCAGATGGGCCACTTTGGTTTCGTTGGCAAGGTTCACACAGTGTATTAGCAGGCGTCATTACGCACCACATTTACAGATTGTGGATGCGGATGGGGCGGGAGCAGGGGGGCGAAAATTCGGCGGCC
Organism: Phyllomedusa bahiana; assembly: GCA_025379985.1. Taxonomy (NCBI): domain Eukaryota; kingdom Metazoa; phylum Chordata; class Amphibia; order Anura; family Hylidae; genus Phyllomedusa; species Phyllomedusa bahiana. Next base: position 41,655 of record JAODAL010034324.1, read on the forward strand.
CATAGACTTTCATTACAAGCGGCGCTTATACACCGCTAGTAATTCACATGTCACTTTCTCCCCCCGTGGCATATTAACTGAGCAGGGAGAGTAGACATAATCCATAGTTCTCTCTGAGAACTGTGGATTTCCATAATGACTAGGACGTATTACAGCCGTAATTAGCGAACTCAGATTTTAAAACGTCCAAATTTAAGTCATGTGAACCCAGCATTATGTTCCCACCCTCCATAAGTCTCATACAAAGTGCATTACTGCACCACATCAGTGTGCCTTGTGTCAATGTGGCCACTGAAGGTGGCTGGTTCCCTTTGAATTTGAATATGTGAAATAAACCCTCACACCACTTATCCCAGCCGCAGTACCAATTGTACACACTGTGCCTGAGTTCCAATTTTGCACACAACTTGCCAGTTGTGCTTTTGTGTCTTCTTTCTGTAAAGCAGCGAATATAATGTGGTTAGTGTATCATGGTTTATAGGCTTGTTGGTCAGGTCTCCATGGCGACTGCAGAAACATGTCGCATAATACTGTACAAACACCTGGCAACTACAAGCGCCTTGTCGTTAAACCAACAGCACGTGCCAGGCTAAGTACTGTTATGTTATCAATTCTTCATCTACGCCATGTTTGCCCAGTGTAGTTAGGCTTATGTGTTTATGTGGGGTTCTCTACTTTGCCCAGACATATGTGTGTGGCTGAAGGCCCAACACAGAACAATGACTAAAAATCACAACACTCTAAACTGTCTGGAGTGCTGTCCCTGGAGAGTCTTCCCAATCCCGCACATACCTTTGGATGTTATTTAATATACTTCCTTGCCGTCTCAGTCCTCACAAATCTCTCCTTGCTCGTTTTGTTCTCCTCACGGTTTCCTCGCCTCAGCTTCAAAACCCCGCCCCTTCAATTCTAACTATTTGTCGACCGCTACGCAGCGTGTATGGATCGGCCTTGTCACATTTTGGTGCCCTCTGGCATCAATGGTTTAGGCCACTTTGTGGTATGGAGAGCAGCTGGAAGGTTGAATGTTGAGTTTTCCAATTTTCCCAGGGTACTGCGTGGCCATGAATACATGCCCTTCTCCAACGTACATTTATGTAATTGGCCCCTGATCTGAACATGTGAATGTCTTTACATTGAGCTTTGCATAGAAAACCACCCCAAAACCAAGAACATTGTCTTTGGGTGTAAACGTGTCAAAATGCTCCTGAATAAGGGACTTTTGTAATTTTTCCCCCACAAGGCAGACAACACGCCGGATGCAAAACATGTGCACTCTTGTCAGAATGTTGTGTATTCTTCTTTGGACATTGTCAAAATAATGGCTCAGGTTTTCAGAGGGTTGTTAAAAACACACAAACTCTGCTATAATGGCCGTCACCCTGTCATGCATGCACAAGTCATTCATGTTAAGGCATGATCACCAAATCCTTCAACTCCCCTCTATTCAACTCTTAATGCGCTTCATCTGCAGGAGTATATCAGAACACGAGCTACGCGGCCATTTCAGTGGCTTTTGGCAGAGGTTGGCCGTGCGAATTTGCACGGCGTCCTTGTTTTTGCAAAGAAAAGATTTTAGGGGCAGAAACGGATTCTCCACACAAATCACATACCCCAGTGGAAGTTGAACATAATCGATTTCCTGCCAGTAACATCTTTTTTACTGGGTTTGTAAATTGCGGGATGCGCTGTTTTCTCAATACAATTTCGGGACAACCCAGTGAGCAAAATATCTGCATGATTTGTATAGTGTGAACAAAGCACTACAAAGGCTAACACAGTATGCGCCAAAAACCATAGCCGCCATAATGTCAACTCCTATTACCAGACTGTAGTTATGTCGCATACCCCCCAATTCCACGCTTGGCTAATGTTTGGTGGCAGCGACTTTTGCCTATTATTTTGGTGCAAAACGGTAACGTAACGCGCCATCTTTTTTCAGACCAAAAACCTCTAAAGGCGAATGCCTAATGAGTGTGAAAACAGATTTAAATCACACAATGGAGCAAACCTCTGAGTATTTCACCAGGGACAAACTGTCGTAGCTCCTAGCTGGAACCAGTTGGTCTCGGGCATTTTTTGCGCACTACAGTGGTCAGTGCGCCAGAACTGGCGCATTAGATGCACGGCGCTGGGCGGCGATGGTCGCGTTGTTGCCGTGGCGACAACAGTGAGAGCAGGCGCCAGGAGCCCTTGCGGGCAACAGAGACTCCCTGGAAGGCGGCTATAGAGGTAACAATGCAGTATAGGTTTATTCCGAAATTATGCGGCAGTTTAGAAATTCCGCAAAAGTGTGAGGGTTAAGAGGTTTAAACTAATACTGCAAAGCATATTAATTATGAAATCCCAAGCTTTTCTCCTTAAAAAGACATCTCAGATAAAAGTGGAATCCATTTTGTCGAGAATGATACAGCACAATATGAAGCATTTAAGATGGTTGCGGTCCAGGATGTAACATCTTGTTATCAGTTTCCCCAGGATGTAACATCTGGTTATCATTTCCCTTCCTTAAGTTTCGTTTTACTGGAAATCAACTGAGTTTCGACTACATGTCCCAAGAAGCACTGGCTGTTACAACGACTTTGAACCAATAGAGAACTTTGTGCTCAACCCCTTCCTATGGACTGTCCCACTGCGCATGCGCCCACGCCCCCTTTTTTCTACTCGTATAAATATGTGTACCGCCCTGAATAAAGAAGGTAGTGGGATGGATAAGATTGAATCGGAACAAGGCGGCCCTTTTTTA
>JAODAL010034325.1:0-44399 GCA_025379985.1 Phyllomedusa bahiana
GCTGAGAAAAGGGGAACATTCTCCTTTTGGAGGGCCCCAGTACATTTTTAGTACAATTTTGAGGCCCGCTTTTCGGGGAGAGATACTCGGAAAGGGTTTTCACAAGGGCCCGGACCCCCCCAAAACCAGAGCCGATAGGGGAAACGGGGCATCATATTCAGAATCAGCCCCAAACATACTCAAAAACGGTTCCAACTTTTAAGGCACTGGAATGAATGTTCCCTGATGTAATTTTCCTAGCACATAACATTTCATAATAGGTTTCATAATACGCTCTATTTCAGGACTTTGCAGCATTTTACTTTTTGGTGGTAAAAAGACGGGGCTTGATATTTTACCCATTAAAAAAGTCTGTAGCACCTCAATCAACTATTGTGTCGCCGTATACATCACTGCCACCTTTCCTCTCCTGCATCAGTCCATTTGTCTTCAACTTGCTGAAAGATGTGGCGGGGATAGTCCCCTTGGATGCATGAGTGAGGAGGGGGCCGGCTTTATTACATGAAAGAGATCCCTGCCCACATCTGTCATTAATCAGAAGGTGCAGGCATTTACAGTTCACTTACTGCAGAGTCATTGAAGAGCATTACGCCTCCAGACCTCCAACAAGCAAAGAGTTAAAAATGATCCTTTGTGCGAATTGTCTCTAACCAAACAAGCTCAAGTCCACAGATGTCCTCCAACCACATGGAGCAATCCATTTCCAGCTACATCCTTTGCTTGTAGAGAAGATGATAGTTTCCCTTTTGGCCCCGTCTTTATAAAGGGCCCCCACTTTCGATTTCAGCATAAAACAAAAAAGATCATTAAAAAAAAAAAGGGAATTGTCTTTTAAAAAGTAAACTGCGGGAAAGTAAAATGAGTATTTAGTAAGGCTTCCATGTAAGACGGGAAACCCTGGTCTACAATTTCCGTAATAAAAAAAACTGTGGGCCAAAAAATATGAAAAAGATGTTCCCCGAAATAAATATGCCTCCCAAGTTTTGATAGGTGCAGGTCCCCCCCTGTTCCGCACTTTTTTGGGAATGGGCCTGAAGGTGTTTGCTAAAAAATGGGAGAGCGGTTGCTATTTGTCCAGCTCTTATTCTGTTATTTTGGGGACTCCAATGAACGAAAGGAGAACAAGCGCTCCCCTGTACTGAGAACTCCCATAGGGCAGAATGGAGAGAAACAGCGCTCCCCTGTATGGGGAACTCCATAGAACAGAATGGAGAACACGCACCCCCCTTTTGGGAACTCCCATAGAAAGAATGGGAACACAGCCTCCCCTTTAATGGGAACTCCCCTAGGCAGAATGGGAGAACCAGGCTCCCCCGTATGGGAACCCCATAGGCAAAATGGAGAGAATACGTGCTCCCCTGTACGGGGAAATCCCCCAGAAGAGAATAGAGAAAAAAGCGTTTTTTTAGTACCCGGAATCCAAAACGCAGAATGGAGAGAAACGCATTCTCTTTATCGGGGATCAAATAGAAAGAAAGGAGAACACGCGCCCCGTCTGGGAACTTTAAGAACAGAATTTAGAAACACCCCCATGGCTTCCCTTGTTTTACGGGAACTCCCCTAGAACAGAATGGAGATAACGCCCCCTTCCCCTTAAAAAATGGGAAATTCCCCTTTTTGGGGGAAAAAACGATGGAGAAACCCCTCCCCCGTACTGGGAAAAAGAACAGAAAGGAGAATAAAAGCTTTCCTGTACTGGGGAAATCCCATAGACAAAATGGAGAGTCGTGTACGTGGAACAGATCTCTATTTTCCCAAAAGAAGCAAGTCCCCGAGGGAGGACCCCACCTTTAGACTTTGATGGGGCCTCAAAGTCTGGATAAGATAACCCTTTGGGTAGTTCCCGGCGTTTTTTAGATCCCTTTTTGGGTCGCTTTTTGGCCCAAAAAAAAAGTATTCAAACTGTGAGCTTGATTTACATTAGTTTCAATGTAAAAACGCATCGGGGTTTAGACGAATTTTATCGCCCGATTGCGGTTTACTTGCGTCTTTTCGATGCGTTTTTCTGATCCGTTTTTTGAAATTGTTTCGTGCAAGTGAAATCCCCATAGGAAACAATGGAGCGCGCTTTTGGAGCCTGAAAACGGATCCAAAAACCCAACACACTTTTGGGTACTTGTTGGGTACGTTTTTGGATGCGCTTTTTCACATTCTGAAAAGCGCATTGGATTAAAATTTGAATGTCTGTGATTTGAAAGAAAACGCATTGAAAAACGGATCCAAAAAACGCATCCAAAAACGCACTTGCAGATGCATTTTTGGATGCAGTTTTCAATGCATTTTTCATCTAATGAAAAACGGATCCAAAAACGGATCCAACACGCCGTGTGAACATACCCTGTACGTGTACTTGCTTATGGGACATTGGAGGAAATACTTTGATCAACACCCAACTTATATCTAAACCAGTATTAGATGCACTAGTTATGCAGCAAATTTTATTTGTGTACTTAACCTGTAAACATTTTACAAAATATATGAAAATTTATACAATCATTGACGGCTGTGGTCTCACCAATATATGGCTGCGGGGTTGTCAGACCCCAGCCTAAGGGTAGGAATACACTGAACAGTCTTGGCGCAGTCACAGTGTGGCTGTGATGTATTGGAGAACTGTTGCAGCACCAGAGTGAGTCCTACGTATGTTCATGCGGCGTATTGCAGCGCATACTTGTGCACATGGCAATACGTTGGGTGATTTTATGGTAGCGCCCCTTTAACTTTGTTTCATTTAGGAAAAACAGGGGACACATGCAGAAAACCACAAAACACCCTGGATGTGGCCCAAGGCTGTTTATGTGGTTTATATATCACATACATGACATTTGTCCAGTATTTCAGGCATGTCCTGCCATGGGATCTTTTCTTCTATATAGTGATCATCAAGGATGCGATGACCATACATTTATTGACCGTGTATCTTGATATCTAGAGACCTATAAATGACTTTTTACCTTAAAGTCATAGAAAAAAGAGCTTAAGTAATGGAGTCTGTTCATATGGTTCCCGTTTCTTAAGCACTTTGACATGAGACACCTCTCAATGTTATTCTATACAGCTTATGCATCAAAACAGAGATTTCAGACACTTAGAAGAATACAGCTGAAAGAATAACACAGGAAGGTGTCCTCTTACCAGGCTCATGTAAGGTAAATAGCTACAGAGAGATTTCATTAAATGTTTAAACAAATGAGTCCAATAACTCGGACTGGTTGTATGTTTTTCCTCTCTCTGGTTAGAAGATTTAAGCATAAACACTGCAGGTAAATGGGAAATCCTTTGCTTTGCTATTAGAGATTTTAGAGTTGGAAGTCGTAATCCCCCCTAAGGACTACAATACAGTCCTATTAGATAGGAATTAAGAGGTTTAACTCAAACAGACCTCTGTCTGAATGCTCTGCCTTGCAGTATTCATTACATGGTTGAACTTCCAGTTGTAAGGATTGTCCATGGGCTGAGTAACATTGATATGAATGGAACATCTACCTCATCCTAAAGGGGAAATAAAAAGTTAGGCCATGTCTACCCAGCGCTGGTTTCTGGGCAGATTTTCGGTGCATTCAGTATTTAGAATCTGCCAAGAATCCGACTGTAACCAGTGCCCCATAGACGCAATAGAAAATCCGAGCTGTAGTCCACACATTTTCCACACATTTTCTATTGTCAGATTTCTACTCCACTGGAACGTAGAACATGTTCTATCTTCCAGCAGATTCCAATACACTTCAATGTACTGGGCCGGCCGAAATCCAAATACCGACTGCGTTTTTTTTTTTGCGCAGACCGCGGTGCAGCGATGTTAAAGTGCCGTCAGGTTTCCAACAGCGTTTTAGCTTATGTAGTCTGCATTGGCACAATGAGATAACTAGGCAGAGAGTTTAGAGCTTGTAGATTTATAAGATAACATAGGAAAAAGACACCGGTCTGTCGAGTCCAACCTATAACCCTACGGTGTTGATCCAGAGGAAGGCAAAAATCCATATGAGGCAGATTCCTATTGTCTCATATAAGAAGAAAAATTCCAAACTCCAAATCCGGCAATAAGAATAAATCCCTGGATCCACGTCCGTTCTCCATAACCTGTAATATTCTGTTTTATAACCCTTGAACTTGGTCATTGACTCCACTATCACAATCTCTTGTGGCCGTGAGCTCTATAGTGTCACTGCTCTTACAGAAAAGAATCCTCATATGTGATGATGGTGAAACCTTCTTTCCTCTACACATAGAGGATGCCCCCATGTCATTGTTACAGGTCTAGGTGTAAAAAGATCCTGCAAGAGATCTCTGTTCTGTCCTTTCACATACTTGTATATGGTAATTAAATCGCCCCTAAAGCGTCTTTTTTCCAAGCTGAATAACCCCAAGTTGGATGCTGGTACTGCAAGCTGTGCATCCCAGAGAGAAGGCCCAGTGTAGGATGGTTGCATGCATTTTATTAATGGGTAGTTCAAATATCTGTAGTTATCCCCTCGGCAAAGGCCTTGTAACATTAGTCGGTGGCAATTAGTCAAAGTTTATGGTAAAATTATAGGGGTAAGCACCAAGTTCTCTTATCCTAGGTTGTTTTGGGATTAGTAGTATTAATGAGCTCCATCACTTCTACTACTGGTGTCTACAATAAAGCTGTGAATGAAGTGCCATTCAGAATATGGGCATGCATTGGAGCACATTGATTATGCCTGTTAGGCTGCAATTCTGGTGCAGTTCGTGCAAAAATGCAGTCGTCCACGCTTTACGCCACATAGGTTATGTGCTTTAGACAATTCATGGACACCCAGGCATGACCTCATTAAGGGGGGCATGGGTGAGTGTGCAATGCCATGTGCCAAAAAAATGCCTCAACATTGTGCCACAGTTAATGGCATAAAGTAAGCCAACTCATACAGACAAGATGTGAAGTACAGGCAGTCTACAATTTACACCGTTCTGACTTACATCTGTCCCCTAGTTGCAAACAGAGGCTTATGTGACATGCTGGCACTTGTAGTTCCATGTTCCCCAGCAGATAGTAGCTGTAGAACGACAAGTTCCAGCATGCCACTGCAGCACATGAGGTGAGAATGAGGTGAAATCTTAACAGGGGCACAGACAGCAAAACAAATGTAAAAACCCCTCCCTGCATTATCCGAAAACTGAAAAAAGAAAACTTCTGTGCTGGAGTTACATCTAAGAAATCTACCTGTTCCGACTTACATACAAATTCACCTTAGGAACAAACCTACAGTCCCTGTTCCGTTCGTAACCCGGGAGCTGCCTGTATTTTTATTAATTACTTTGAAGTTATTATGTTCTTTACCCCAGGCTTTCGGTTTCACCTCTGCAGCGGAGGTTCCAAACCTTGGGCGCAGATATGAACCAAACCTTAGCGTATGTTCACATGGCGATTTTGGATCCGAAAATCGCATCCAACACGTAAGCAGCATGCTGTGCGTTGGATGCAGCAGGATCACACCCTATAGTTTATTATAGGGCTCCTGCTGCGTCTTTCGAACCAAGGATTGACAAGTCAGTTCTTTGAACGGATCCGAAAGATGCAATTAAACACGCATCGGCGATAACTCGTGTGAAGGCTGATGTGTGTCTTACATTGCGAGCAGTGTAAAATCACATTGCTCATTGTTAGATAGGTTTGGAGTCGTTTTAGGTCGGACAGACGGATCCAAACACGCATCTAATAACATATGTTCACACGGACTCCACATGCCGTGTGAACATACCCTTAAAGGGAACCTGTCACATAGATTATCCCCCCTTGCTGAGGACAGCACAAGCCAGTGTAAGACCTGCTGCTTCCAGCACTGTGCCCCTTATTCTGTAATATGCAGCAGTTTTAGAGCATTCAGTGCTCAAATCTGCAGTTTTCAGCCAGAAAAGAGTCAAACAAAGAGTCAGTTTTTTCATACCCCGCCCACCTGAGGCTAGCCCCGCCCACCTGAACTGATAAACCTATTACTTTGAATAGGTTTGAAAAAATGTGAATTAACTGTCAGTGGACGGGGCTAGCCTTTGGTGGGCGGGCTAACACCTGCTCATGAATAAGTTTTGAGGGTAAATGCTCTAAAACTGCAGCATCTCACAGATTTGGACACAGCGCTGGGAAAACAGGTCTGGGCACTAGCTTGTGCTGCCCTCAGCAAGGGGGGGCATAACCTATGTGACAGGTTCTCTTTAAAGTAACATTTGTTTCTAACCAGTTTACTGACACATTTTGTTACATCACTACACATTGCATCAAAATATTTTATCCTAAAAAGATCTGCAAATGGTTAATGGTAAATGCCAAGCTGATATTCAGTAAAATACCCCATGCTGAGTTGCAACATGAGCAGACTTAGCACATGCCTTTTCTGCCTTACACCTGTGAATGGAAGCGATAAACTGCAGGCTTGTTAAATAAAAGGGTAATTTGTTATCTGGACATAAGTTCTATAAAAAGCGTCCTAAAAGATAAAACCTGTAAGAATATTTGCAATTTGCATCACACAGATTTGGAATGAGGTGGTGGTTATGTCTTTCAATGGAGCAGGCTGCGTCGGATATTATTTATAAGACTAAGTTCTCTAAAGCACGGTTTTTAATTCTAGGGAAAACTAGGTCTGTGATAGGAAACCACGCACAGAAAAATGCAGGCACTAATATAGTAATAGTAATATAGTGCAGAGAGTGGTTACTGCTCAATGTGTTATGGGCTGACATGCACACATGGGTACACGAGCTCCAACATTTTTTACAAATATTTAAAAGCAAAGGACATCACAACAGAATTTTCACAGCTTCTAAATGGTAACTGAAATACTTAATTTGGTATTGGTACTCTATTCCAATGATGTGGGTACTCCGGTTCCCGAGGTATGGGTACTCCTGTTCCAAAGGTATGGGCACTCCTGTTCTCAAGGTATGGGTACTCCTGTTCCCAAGGTGTGGGTACTCCTCAAGGTATGGGTACTCCTGTTCTCATGGTATGGGTACTCCTGTTCTCATGGTATGGGTACTCCTCTTCCAAAGGTATGGGCACTCCTGTTCCCAAGGTGTGGGTACTCCTGTTCCCAAGGTGTGGGTACTCCTCAAGGTATGGGTACTCCTGTTCTCAAGGTATGGGTACTCCTGTTCCAAAGGTATGGGCACTCCTGTTGCCAAGGTGTGGGTACTCCTTAAGGTATGGGTACTCCTGTTCCAAAGGTATGGGTACTCCTGTTCTCAAGGTATGGGTACTCCTGTTCTCAAGGTCTGGGTACTCCTGTTGCCAAGGTATGGGTACTCCTGTTGCCAAGGTATGGGTACTCCTGTTGCCAAGGTATGGGTACTCCTATTCCCACGGTGTGGGTACTCCTGTTCCCAAGGTATGGGTACTCCTGTTATTAAGGTATGGGTACCCCTATTCCCAAGGTATGGGTACCCCTATTCCCAAGATATGGGTACTCCTGTTCCCGAGGTATGGGTATTCCTATTCTCACGGTGTGGGTACTCCTATGCCCAAGATATGGTACTCCTATGCCCAAGGTATGGGTACTCCTGTTCCCGAGGTATGGGTATTCCTATTCTCACGGTGTGGGTACTCCTATGCCCAAGATATGGCACTCCTATGCCCAAGGTATGGGTACTCAATTTCAACGGTATGGGTACTCCTGTTCCAAAGGTATGGGTTCTCCTGTTCCCGAGGTATGGGTACTCCTGTTCCCGAGGTATGGGTACTCCTGTTCCCGAGGTATGGGTACTCCTGTTCCCGAGGTATGGGTACTCCTGTTCCCGAGGTATGGGTACTCCTGTTCCCGAGGTATGGGTACTCCTGTTCCCGAGGTATGGGTACTCCTGTTCCCGAGGTATGGGTACTCCTGTTCCCGAGGTATGGGTACTCCTGTTCCCGAGGTATGGGTTCTCCTGTTCCCGCTGTATGGGTACTCCTGTTCCCGAGGTATGGGTACTCCTATTGCAAAGGTATGAGTACTCCTGTTCCCGAGGTATGGGTACTCCTGTTCCCGAGGTATGGGTACTCCTGTTCCCGAGGTATGGGTTCTCCTGTTCCCGAGGTATGGGTATCCTGTCCCGAGGAAATGGGTATTTCCTGTTCCCGAGGTATGGGTTACTCCTGTTCCGAGGTATGGGTACTCCTTTTCCCGGGAGGTAGGGGTTTCCCCTGTTCCCGAGGTATGGGTTCTCCTGTTCCCGAGGTATGGGTACTCCTGTTCCCGCTGTATGGGTACTCCTGTTCCAAAGGTATGGGTACTCCTGTTCCCGAGGTATGGGTATTCCTATTTCAAAGGTATGAGTACTGCTATTCCAAATCTATGGGTACTCTATTCCAATGTTATGGGTACTCTATTCAAAACTATTCAAACCTGTTTTGTTTACTTTTTTTGTGGACTGGTAGGACAGATGGAATTTGTATTGAAGAACATGCATTTTAAGTTAGGCCCCTCCACCCCCTTGTGTAATTTTTGAGTTTGAACTGTTTAATAGGGAGGGAGATTTGTGCTGACAGCGCTAAAGGAAACCAGATTTATATTCTAAATCACAAGCTTCCTTGTGTCTCTGCCAGCAGCACAATAATGGGGATGTACCAAGAAGTATCCCATAGAGGGGACATCCTGCACTGATCTTAGAATTGATCTCCCAAAGATAGCGTCTTCTCAGGATCTCTGTGATTCTTTTATGTCTAATGTAGGTATGCGAGGATGTCCGAGATGCACAACCACAAATCTTTTCACAGCCTTTTGGCTACAGTAGCAGATTATGAGGCCTGGTTCACATTTGCATTGGGGGTCTCATTCATAACCTCTGTTGATGAGGTGGGACCAGACCTGTTTTTCAATGGACACCAACAGTGCCCAAAATACAGAACAGAACCTATGACATAAGTGTGAAATGGGCTTAAACCTCTGAGGACAGATGGCACCCCTAGACATTCAGACATGTAGACATGTGATATGGCCTTTCTAATCAAACAGGATAAAGTGGTTTTAAAGATTAAGAGGTTCTCAATCCTTCTAATTCAAGAGGTTTTTTCCCATCTATATCCTTAGGCATCTACTCATGCCGAAAGAGCCCCAAGCCCTGTATCACATTGACCCACTGTCATAACTAAGCCCTGGGAGAGACCTCATCTAGTTAATGTTTGCATAAGACAGTCTGAACTTCCGCCTGTCCTACGTCAGTACATGAGGGTGGAGTTAGAGGGCTTAATTTACAATGTATGTTGTTTATGAAAAATGATACCTGTCCTATCAGTCCACAGGGCAGGAAAACCCCTTTGTTATTCTCCAGACAAGGACGTATGGAAAAAAGATATTTAGTTCAACTAAGGATAAACAGAATGATAAAGTATTTTTTATAATCCGCTCTTCTATTTACTAAGTTATGTATATTAGACCCTTTTTAAAACTGTGTACAAAATTGGTTGTGGCTAATTGGAGTCATAAAAAAGCACCATATTTTTAAATATGCAATTCTTTTGCTGGGAAATATGGCTGTAAAATTAACCAACAAAGAGGCGTAAGAGAGGAAAAAGTATACATATACCCAGGGCAGCCATCAGAAATATCAGGGCCACACACAGCTGAAGCATCTGGGCCCCATACAGCTGAAGAATCTGGGCCCTCCCACGTCAACTCCCCCCAATCGCCCCGCCCCCACTCAGACACAGCACCCCCAGCCTCAGATACAGAAATCTTAGCCTCAGATTAAAACCCACCCTCACCCTCGGGACACAGCCCCCCCAGCCTCGGACACAGCACCCCCAGCCTCGGACACAGCACCCCCAGCCTCGGCCACAGCACCCCCAGCCGCGGACACCGCACCCCCACCCGCGGACACAGCACCCCCAGCCGCCGACACAGCACCCCCAGCCTCGGACACAGCACCCCCAGCCTCGGAACACAGAAACCCCCAGCCTCGGACACAGCACCCCCGGGCCTCAGACACAGCACCCCCAGCCTGGGACACAGCACCCCAGCCTCGGACACAGCACCCCTGCCTCGACAAAACACCCCCAGCCTCAGATACAGCACCCCCAGCCTCGGACACCGCACCCCCAGCCTCAGACACAGCACCCCCAGCCTCGGACACAGCACCCCCAGCCTCGGACACAGCACCCCCAGCCTCGGACACCGCACCCCAGTCTCAGATACAGCACCCCCAGCCTCGGGGGGGAGGGGGGGGGGAGACTGGGGCAGAGAGGGGGGCTTCAGTGGGGCGACACCGTATCTCCACAGATGAGGAGGGGGGGACCTGCGCTCCAATTCACAGGAGTGAGTGCTCTTTACGGCGTCTGGCTGTGGGCGGGGCTTCAGTGACTCCATCAGGCAGAGAGAGAGAAAGAGAGGAGGGGCCGACTCCGATCACAGGCTCCAGAACTGGAAGTTAGTGAGAGATGCTTCTGCTGCTGTAGCTGTATTCATGTAAAAACCACTCACTCCTGTGATTGGAGCGCCCCCCCCCCCCTCCGCACGGGCCCCTGCGGACGGTCTCCAGTGCCGCGGAGCCTGTGTCCAGGTTGAATAGTTTATAAAACAAGAGTGCCTGCTTGCATCGGGCCCCCTTGTTTCACCGGAGCACCGTATAGCAGTACCCCCTGTACTGCCTTTACGTCGGTCCTGCATATACCTACTTAAATGTGCCACATCTTTTATGCAGTTAGCCTGCATGTTTTTATAAGGGGGCTTGGAGAGTGAACTGCATCCAAACTCCTCTGGTAGTGGCTTATTTCTAGAAGAAGAACTAAAGGATTGTATTTTTAAAATTTAACTTTGATGTCCTTTGATGTCATCTGTTGGGGGAGAGTTGGGCATTTCCCATATACATTAGGTAGTTGTCCAGTCCTGATAAAATCAATGTGTTCTCTAATGTGGATAAGGATTTGGGCATTCTCATCTCAGGCATTAATGGCATATCCGCAGGATATACCATACATTTCTGATTGATGCAGGTCCTATAGCTGGTCCTTTTGGCCCCTATCATCATTTAGGCCACAAATGAAGCAGATGGAGAATGGGTATTTTGAGTATAGCTGTGCAAACTTTAGTAGCTATATTTGGGCCCCCCAAAGAAGTACAGGCAGTCCCTATCTTAAACCGTCCCGACTTACATCTGTCCCCCTAGTTACAAATGGAGACTTTTGGGGAATGCTGGCACTTGTAGTTCCATGTTCCACAGCAGATAGTAGCTGTGGAACAACAAGTGCCAGCATGCCACAGCAGCACATGAGGTGAAAATGAGGTGAAATCTTCTTAACAGGGGCACAGACAGCAGAACAAATGCAAAAACCCTTCCCTGCATTATCCAAAACTGAGAAAAAGTTTTGTGCTGGGAGTTGCATTTAATAAATATACCTGCTCCGACTTACATACAAATTCAACTTCAGAACAATCCTACAGTCCTCATCCCGTCGTAACCCGGGGACTGCCTGTATATTCATGGCTATCTCTACATTCACTGCATTATTTTATTATTACCACTTTTCAAGCCTTTTGTTAAACCTTTCTGAGATGTGCTGCTGCCATCGATTGCGAAATGAGTTAATTTTTTCAAATGAAATGGAAAAATGTCCAACCTCCTACTTTGATATGTGACTAAAACATGGCTCTAAGAGGTTTCAACATCATTGTATTCTTGTTTTTCTTTACATTTTACTCGGCGTCCTAACTTTTTTGGAATTGGAGTTGAAACTACCAGGCTCGGACTGGGTTAGAGGAAATCCCTGCAGGGTCCCTGAGCATGGCAGACCCGTAGTTGCTTTTAAAATGCATTTTCATCCTTGGGGAAAGGCAAAAAAGGCAGAGAAAAAGGGGCAAAGAGCAAAAGGCAGAGTGTAAGAGGAATTTACAGTATTGTACAGGCAGGACTGGGACATGGTATTCTGGTGCCCTAGGCAAATAAGGCACAAAGCGCCCCCAAATGGAAAATTCAGCCCACTCCATGCCTTCTTGCTCCCCTTTTTCTACCTGGGGTGAAGTGTCGCCCCAGGCAATCGCCTACCCATCGTCCTGGCCCTGTGTACAGACGTTGTAGGGTGGGTCAGCAGAATTAAATCCACTGGTGGGCCCCAGAATCAATTGCACTGGTGGGCACTAGGCACCCCAGCCCAACAATGGAAACAACATTTAATGCATTAACATTATGGGCTGAATTTGGTGACAAGTTTACTTCTACTTGTTTGTGTCTTAGGGTATGTTCACATGATGTACTGCGGCGCATACAGTACATCGCGTGTTTCGGAAGCTCACGCTAATACGCACGTACTCCCGTGGCGCGGGGAGTGGGGGCAACCCGCCAGCCCCATTGACCTTAATTACACGCGGCGCGTATTTGCCGCAAATAAATTACATGTCACTTATTACCCCGCTCATACAATATGACTGTATTGTACGCGCAGGGAGAGGAGGTGTAATCCATAGTTCTCTATGAGAACTATGGATTACCGTAATTTCGCCGCCCAAATACGTGCCGAAATTACGCCGTATGAACAGACCCTTACTGAATCATGTGGTTGGCGACACATTGTCTGTATGAGTCCGTGCTATGTGCATTGGTGGAAGATTATATTTCTCGAATGATCTTGTCTGTGACGTCCACAGCAGCTATATTATTTTTTATGTATGGCTGATGCGTTGACTTTAATGTAACATTTACTCTTCATTCTATAGTAGATTAACATTTGGGGTCTGTGCATTACCAGAAAATGTCTGTATTTCTCCCAAATGAAAAGATGCAGCCTCATGTGCCAGCGCCTCCTCTTGAGTTATAGCGAAGGTTAAGTTTTCCTTGGCTAATAATTTGCTCTGAGATGCTTCCTATCTGACACCACACACGTCTGTCTTAAAAGTGACTCTTGCTATAATTGGAGTTTTCTGTCAGTCTGCACAGCACAGCAATGTAAGCCTGAAAGCTGAAATACAATGACACATAGTAACAACATCATTTTTTTTAACTTTGTAATGATATTCCTGAATATCCAAATGGCTTGAAGGGGTGATGGGGAGCACACGTTTCATTACAGCCAGCAACCGCTGCTAACAGCAGGGAACAGAGCCGGCTCCAGTCCCTGTTAAAAAGAAAAAAAAAATCTTCCCACGTGGGTAAATTTAGGAAAAGAAAAATAAACAAAAACAATAGAGAAAACACTCCTTTAAAAAACAACCTTTTAATACACAAATTAAAATTTCTTTCGGGACCCAAAAGAAAGGGTAAAAAACCCTAAACTGCACCTACACCATAAACCCCTGTATTCCTATCACAACGGGGACCTGCCCCGATAAGGGCGACCCTGTGTTAACCCTATATTTAAACCCTATCAACGTCCCGACTGTATAAATTTATTACTAGGTAAATCAGAAGGAAAAATCCCGCTGATTAGCAATATTCTCAAAAACTCGCCAAGGTAGGTGTTTGGGGCACTAAAAAAATAAATCAGAATTTTTCAAAAAAGGGAAACTGAAAAAAAATCCCTCAAAAAGCCAAATTAAAAAGTAAAGGGGTATACAAAGAGTGCCAATACTTTCGCGCCCTTCAACCCAAACTGGAACTACGTAAATAGGGCGATGTAACCCAGGCGCCAAGTTGAAAATACGCTAAATTTAACCCAAAGCGTTCACCCCATTCCAGGGATTCCTCATGGGCAAAAGTTTAAAGCTTAACACCATCTACAAAAAAAAAAAAAAAAAAAATTTGGTAAAAATACCATCCAAAAAAAATTAAATCCATTCAAAATAAAAACCAACCCCCAAAAGACATAAATACCTGAATTTTCCAGCTATTTATCACAGGGATTCCATGGAAGTCTCAAAAAGGGTTGGTATATCTCCAATCAGGGGAACTCAAGGGTGTGTGGTAACAGCTCCCAAAATTTTTGCCCCACAGAGGAGGGTATAATATCCACCCCCAGGGGTACTCCTCAACCGAGAGGGAGTAAACGCCCCAAAACAATATCCAAACAGTGTACCCACTTTGATCCGGCGTCTCAAAAAGGTGTGCGCATGCCCCAAAAAGTAAACTGGGGCCGGCGCCGAACCCTGCTCCCACCCGGGGGCATGCGCCAATGGGTGACGTCCCTAAACACGAAGGGCGCACGCGCGCACCTAAACAGGGCTGCCCCCGATCAACAGTATGTGCGCGACTGGAAAAAAGATAGCCCACGATAGCACGCGCATGCGCAATATCACGACTGCGCCGCGCAATGTGTTTAACTACCCAAAATTAATGTGAGCACAACAAACTCCCGGGTGGCAGAAGCGCAAAATCAAACCTAGGCCAGTACAAAAACCAAATGGCTCGTGCCCCGTAAAGGACTCCCAAAAAAAAGCAAGCAACAAATGGCCATCCGAGACAGTAAAACTAAAAAAAGTCACATAAAAGATTATGTTTTATAAAACTAAAGGTTTTGGCAAAAATAATCACAAAAAGGAATCCCTGTTTTAATGAGGGTTTTATAAGTAAAAAATATCCAAAGGATGTCACAAGAAAACACATAAAAAACAATGACTCTTTAGCCCCTTTTGGGAAATAAACCCAATTTAGTTTATTATCCCTTGTGTTTCACAATTTTAAAAAGAGTCTGTCCAACACCCCTTCAAAGGGGGGTTTTTCTAAATCAATACCTCTGAAAATGAATGGGGTAGTCCCCACCATCAAGCTTTGCCCGGTTTGCCCGCATAGGGTTTTTTCAAGTTTTTTCTTGATGTAATAATGTGTTCACCGATTCTCCTCCTCAATTCTCCCACGTTTTTCCCAAAATAATTTAACCCACAAGGGCAAGTGGCTAGAAAAATAACACCAAACAGAGACACAAAAAAAGCCACGGTGATTAGAGCCACGATGTCTAAATGAATGAGGAATGGTTCTGCGCACTGTTTTCCCTCCAATCTCCCCACTCGGCTACGTAATTCAGGGTGATGTTCGGTTGCCATCTACTACAAACCCCATTAGGTATGTTCCCCACGGCTTTTAAAAAAGGGCAATTTTTTCCCCGTATTTTGCACCGAAATGCTTTAAAAACGGGGTGGGGAAAACGTCCCAGTTTAGGAATCCCAGTTCTCTAGAGAACTATGGAATTACTCTCCCTTTCCCCCTCCAAATACCCGACAGGGGGAGAATAATGCCTTATTCACGGGTATACACGGGTTAATAATGAATGTTTATGGGGTCGGCGGGCTGCCGGCCCCCCGCCCCCACTCCCGAGCACATGGCGTAATTGTGGGCGAAATACGTCCCGCAATTACGCCGTGATTTAAGCCGTGTGAGCATAGCCTTAGACCCCGTCACCCCCTTTTGCCATTTTACAAATAAAAAAAAAGTTATACATAATAAGTATTGTCACATTCCTGAAAGTCTGATCTATTAAAATATAACTAATTTATCTTGTATGCTGAAAGCTTTGAAGAAAAAATCCAAATTTTTAAAATTGTTTTTTTTTGGGGCCCTTTCTATCCCCAAAAAAATTTGGGAATAAAAAGTGTTTAAAAAGTCCCGTGTATCCCCATATGGCATCAATAAAAACTAATCTTCAACTCGCAAAAAATGATCTCAATCTGGTCCATTGGTCACATAAATTTTTTAAAAATACTAAGTTTTTTTTTTTTTTATAGAATACTAAAACTGAAACCTTTACAGAATTGGTATCTCCTGAATCATATCGACCTGCAGTATACAGGTAAATACATCACTTACCCTAAAAAGTGTGGACACCATATGAACGAAACCACCTCAAAGATGGCGTTTTTTTTTTTTTTCATTCTCCACCACAAACCTGGGGCAACATGTATGAGCTAGGCGCATGGAGGCCTGTTCTAAAAAGCTTTTTAAAACGTGTAGAAGCGCCGTATGTATGGACCATTCTTTATGCCGTTCAACATACAGGGCCCATTGTAGGGCAATCTTGCGCAATCTATCTGTAAACCCTAGTAAAAAAGTAGTAAAGACTCCACAAGTTCCCGCAGCCGGGCGGTGCTTTCTGATACATAAATGCTGTCAGTGAATAGAAACGCCCTAGTTCCTATTTATGACATGCTATTTAATACTTTGGCTTATTTCTAGCCTGCTGATAATACTATAATAACGGGATTTAGGATAGATGCTGTATCGGCTAAATTAATTTATATTATTTAATTTTATATAGTTTTATCATTTATTCTATATTTGTTTTATAAAATTTTGTGGGATAAGTTAAAAATAATTGAATTTATTTTTACCCTAATGGCAAAACTGTTTCCCCTATGAAAACCCGGGAGGTAGGGGCCCCTTTTATCTTGGTCTGCCTGTTGTAACAGCTCTTTGCCTAGTTGTGCCGTTAAATATCCATAAATGTGTAGAATCATACGGTTGTGGTGCGGCACACCTCCAGAACGCCCCCACATCTTGGGCGCCTTACAAAGTGATACGGCACGCCTCCAGAACGCCCCCACATCTTGGGCGCCTTACAAAGTGATACGGCACGCCTCCAGAACGCCCCCACATCTTGGGCGCCTTACAAAGTGATACGGCACGCCTCCAGAAGGCCCCCACATCTTGGGCGCCTTACAAAGTGATACGGCACGCCTCCAGAATGCCCCCACATCTTTGGCACCATACAAAGTGGTGCGGTCGCTGCAAAATTCGCCTAATTTTTGAGTGCCTCTGCTCATATATCTAGAGAACAGGGCTAAACCAGTTTTAGGACTGAAAGGACACCAGAGTACAGGCGCAGCCCCGGTCTTACATGTCACCCATCATGTGCTGAGAAACCCGAAAAAATTTATGTTATGATCAAGGGCACTATTAAAAAAAAAAAAAAAACACATCTTGTTCCGCGAAAAACAAGCCCCTATATAGCTATGTAGAAGGAAAAATTTAAGAATTGATTGCACTGAATTCATATTTGCAATCCTCCATCTCCCTTTTACTCTGGCCCTGATTAAAGGTCGTTGACTGTATACGTCTAGAAAGCGCCATATATTTATACAAGTAATAAATATGTAAAGCCCTACATTAAGCTATCATGCAGCAATTCCCATGTGCTCCTCGCCCACCTTGAAACACTCCTTGTTTATGTTCTTCATTATTGTAAATCTTTCAATATAAATAGAATGAAATAATTACAATATGAACTGATTACAATAATAATGTCAAATTGTCAGAACGTATCCCTTTGTGAACTCAGCAGTTCTCTCCGTCAGGTAGACTCGCAGCGTCTTCCAGATGTGAGCTTAGCACATGCTCGGCATCTGTTGTACGTGTAATGTCCAATCTGTTCAGCTGCTTCGATAGACATCCGCAATAGAGGCAGATGTTGTGAATTCTTGTATGATGGCCGTGTGGTTGACTAATGGCTTATTACTTGTGTTGCTTTACAAAATACAATAGTTTATACTATATTACCTGCAGCAGAAGTTATCGACATATGTGTGTACATTGACTAAGGATGTGAATAGTAAAATTCAGTCCAAAATGGCAGATTTGGGGCTCAAAGAAAGGACTTATCTCTGTCTTCCCTGTTCCTGTAGTTAAAGGGGTTGTCTCACTACAAGGATTGCTGCTTTTATATCAAAGATCTTGCAAAAACAAGTCACTTTGCAATATATGTCCATTTAACAGTGTCCTACCTATTCCTAGATATCCCCTCTTGTATGGGCTGCATCAGCTCCTCAGGTCGCTATAGCTACAGACTCGTTCAATCTCTCATTACAGGCTGCCAGCACTGGTTGCTATAGCTACAGACCTGTTTGATCTCTCCTGATAGGCTCCCAGCATTGGTCGCTATAGCTACAGACCTGTTTGATCTATCCTGATAGGCTGCCATCACTGGTTGCTATAGGTACAGACCTGTTTGATCTCTCCTGATAGGCTGCCAGCACTGGTTGCTATAGCTACAGACCTGTTTGATCTCTCCTGATAGGCTGCCAGCACTGGTCGCTATAGCTACAGACTTGTTTGATCTCTCCTGACAGGCTGCCAGCACTGGTCGCTATAGCTACAGACCTGTTTGATCTCTCCTGATAGGTTGCCAGCACTGGTTGCTATAGCTACAGACCTGACTTCTACTGCAGCCTAGTGGAAGGCAGTAAATACGCCCTTGAATTCAAAGTGAAACCAAGAAAACAGGACTGAAGTAAGATGAATCCATGTAGTGAGACAACCCCTTTAACTCTGCTCTAGTGCTCTCTGCATTGAGGTACTTCAATAGATCTCGCTGCAGCCACTGCTCCCGCTACCTGATATATTACTTCTTTTTTTTTTTTTACTCAGGTTCTTAATATTCTAAGAGCATGACATACAAATTCTTTGGCATGATGTCCGCCAAAACACCTGTCTTAGCCCTGTTCATGTATTTAATGTTGTGCATGAAAAACTGGTCCCAAAACGTTTGTTTGCACCAATTCTAATGGTGCATGTCGCGCGGCGTTTATATGCTAAGGCACACTTATGAATATGGCTCAGCAGAATTTGGCGACAAAGTGTCAGACTAGTCCATGTCACTTTTAAAGCGGCGTGGCTGAGACAAATTTTGCCGCAGACACTTCGTGTGCCACTTTTTTGGCCCATAAATGTGCCTCATAATGGGATACATGTATAAAGTGCTGTGAGACACTGATACATACTGACAAATGCTACACTATCTGAGAGGTACGACTGTCGAGGCAGCGCCACTTTTCATACATGTGCCCCTAAGGGTATATTCACATGACATATTGCAGCATGTACCCTGCGTGACACTTTACACCTGCAAGACGCCTGTTGCTTCAGAAGTACGTGCTGGCAAGCGCATACTTTTGAAGCGCTCCATTGACATTCACTTTTCCCTGCGCGTAAACACCAGGAAGAAGTGACATGTCTCTTCTTTCTCCCGGCACGTAGTGCGTGTCAGGGAAGACGGTAGGTAATTATAGCTCTCAATGAGAGCCCCACAAAAAAAGCTGTGTGAACATACCCTGATGGTACGTCTCCATGGCAGGGTTTTCGGTCGGATTTACAGACTGTTTTCGGATTTGAAAACAGTCTATAAACCATCTGTCAACAATCTGCATAGACTTAAATAGAAAATCCTTTCAGCAGTCTCCATTGGACGGATTTTCCGCCAGACGTTTTGGGTATGTTCACACGATGTATTGTGGCGCGTACTGTACGCGCCACAATACATCGTGTGTCCCGGGAGCTCGCGCTGATACGCACGTTCTCCCGCAGCGCATGGGGGTCAGCAGCCGACCCCATAGACATGCATTACTCATGGCGCGTATTCGCCGTAAGTAATTGACACGTCACTTATCTCCCCGCGCGTACAATACGATCGTACTGTATGAATGGGGAGAGGAGGTGTAATCCATAGTTCTTAATTGTGGCGTGCATCTCGCCCATATTAAATCGCAAATACACGGCGAAATGCGCCCCGCAATTATGTCGTGTGGACATAGCTTTTTTTTTACACAGCCGGCGTTCCTAAAAAACTTAGAACATGGTCATTCTTCCGCCCGGTTTTCAGACAGAAGATGTACATATCGGTTGTTGAGGGGGACGGGCGAATCCGCAAACTGCAGACAGAACCGTCCTCCAAAACCATGGAAACTGTGTCAAATCACCAGACAGATTCTTAAATCAAAATCCGACCAGTATTTTCACTCTGCCGTGTGAACGTACCCTTAGTGCTTAAGTGAGATTCTCCTGGAGTCATTTCGTCAGCCATTGCCCTCCAAACCTTTATTCTTTTCAAGGTTTATACTCAGGGGATTATAATAGTAAGCAGTCCAGCTTGTAATTGTCTGTTTCCTCGCTTTGTAGCAATAAATGAGACGGACGCACGGTAAGCCGGATACTCCTACGGCTACAACAATGGCAAAATGAGAGTAAGTAACCAGCGTCCTAAAGTTCGCCCTGTAAGCGGGCATGCACAGTGGGGACCAAGCAGTCTGTACCGGAGTTAAAACATATTTGTCTTTAATTCAAACATTTCTTAAAAAAACTTACAAGTAGTAGTTACGGTACTAGTTCATGATCCACATGGATGCAACCACCCAACAAAGTATGCACTAGACTCCAAGAACCGGCCGGTCTGACTAGGACTAAGATTTCACATCGAAACGCGTCGGTCGGTTCTTGGAGTCTAGTGCATACCCTGTTGGGTGGTTGCGTCCATGTGGAGCATGAACTTGTACCGTAACTACTACTTGTAAGTTTTTTTTTAAAAAAAATGCTTGAATTAAAGAAAAATATGTTTTAACTCCGGTACAGACTGCTTGGTCTCCACTGTGCATGCCCGCTTACAGGTGCACTGTGCATGCCCGCGAACTTTAGGACGCTGGTAACTTACTCTCATTATACTCAGGGGATTGTTGCATAAGTTCTTCCTCCTTTATATACTGTGGCGGACCGGCTACATGTAGTTGCCTGTTTCTGCCACTAGGTGGAGATATACCAGAGTGGTATATGCGACATGCCACCAAGGATATGTGGCCTTGGTGGAATAGGAGCCGGTCATATGTATTGTCAGCCACACTAAGTGGTTGGCAAAGGTGGATCGTTAGCTTGGCTTTTCAGCCGTTCTTGGGGTCGGCTCTTATTGGGAGTAGACAATGTGTCGGGTGGGTGTCTACTCCCCATGTTCCCACGTACCCATGTTCCCGTGTTCCAGCACATGTTTTTGGCATGGCCTTGGAGGCCTACAAAAGCCTGCTGCTCCAGGTTATCAGGGGGGCATGTTCTGCTACTTGCAGTGGTGTGTAGCAAAGGAGCTGGAGAGAGGCTCTGGCCCCCAGAGGCTTGGAAGAAGCCGCGACCCAGTGGGAGACTGGGAGAAGTTGAAAGAGTTTATTGTGGGTTTGAACATTAGGTCCAGCTCACACGTTAGAGAGGGACACTCTGTCTGTATATTGTGTAGTTAGTGGCCAGACGGCCGAGGATTTTGTTTAGTTTTATGTATGTGAATACTGTGCCTCAGTAAAACTGGCTCAAGGCCAGATTCAACTGAAGCCTGTGTTGGAGTGCCATTCCGCCTACGAAAGACGGCGATTCCGTGAGCGAAAACCCCAGAGCCGGTCCAAGATGGCGGCCGAAGGCATGTGGGTTGTCACAATACCTTTAGGCTAAGTCTACACAGCAAGTGTCAAAATTTCGTCCCAAATCCAACGCATTTTGACACTTGCAGGACGCGTTTTTTGGTGCAAGTTTGCGCAAAAGCCTCGGTCGGTTTTCGGATTTGCCATCGGCCCCGTACATACAATTTACAGAGCTTACAGCAAATCCGAGCAGAATCTGGTGGAATATAGAACATGCTGCTCGTTCTGCCGGATTTTAAACCTAACGGTAAAAAAATCCATGCTGTATAGACTACACATATGTAGAGACTACAGCACAGGTTTTTCATTACTGTCTATATAGCACAAGGTAACCTCAGAATCACTAGACTGAATCCGCTGAAAATCCGACGGTAAAGCTACGCTGTGTAGACAAAGCCTTAGCTTTATGTGCGGAGAACTATTTTAAGTGTAAAGTTTCTTAACCTTGTCTTGATTTCGCCAACTATACAAGAGAACAACGGTATTTAGAGCTCGTCCACATTACAGCTACTTTCTTTCCTTTGAGTAGCCACAAGAGGGCTCCAGCAGGCCACCTAATATCTCATTCTTTTGTTTCTTTTGAACATTTCAACACCTTTTAGGAAATCTGGCACAAGTGCAGCTATCCGTGTACCTACAATCAGCTGGAAAAGAATAAGGAGTAAGAAAAGTAAATTCTTCTGACCAAAATAAAGATATCTGCTTTTCAGGAATTAAAAGAAGTAGTGTTCCTAATACCAAAAGCCTGTTTACATGTGCTTCATAGATATAGAAAGGTCTGTGTAAATCAAGGCAAACTCCCGCGTAAGGAGCATGGGGATACCAGAACACTTGATAGTTCTAATGTACAATTTGATCAGGAGGCTACAGTAAGGCAAGAAGACGTTGTGGTTTAAAATAGTATATCACAGAAAATGATCATCACTGGTGTAGATCTACATCATGGTGCCAGAAGAATAATAAAAAATAGGAGCCTCCCTGTTATACTGATATTCTTACCCTAGATCAGTGGGTTAGAATATGTGACTATCTTGGTGCTGATATTGGAATAGGTTGCATTTACCTTGAGCAGGCGTAGAGTGGTCCTTGGGTGTAATGGACTGACAGGATAGTCACTAGTGCACACGCGCGAGATTACATAGGGCTATGCCGTTCGTATCGGCTGAGTCAGTGACGTGATAGGTAAGCTGATGCACATGTACATGGTTTTCTCATGACTGTTTAGCGTCCTGCGTGATATGACTACAAGAGCGGGCGCATGCGCTGGAATACCTGGATGGTGAACTAACTAGAGTAAGAAGCTGTTTTAGAATTTATTATGCTGTACCTGTGTATTATGTGAGGCGAGTGGCCTATGATAGATCGAAAGAGTATCATGAATTGAGCTGTGGCCAATAGGGCGGCTGTGGAGTCGGCAAGCCAAAGCCCCGACTCCGACTCCTCAATTTCCAAAACCTCCACTCCCACTCCGACTACTGACTCCCTCATACACGGCGCATGTTTAAGTGATAACTTTACTGTAGTATAATGGTAACATCAGTCTGTTTATCACCTTATTATACAATAATCAATCTATTTAGGTATAACAGACACTGACAAGCAAAAGTGTAACAATGTTTTGATCTTTTGAACACTTGTGGGTAGAGTTGAAGAAAAAGCTGTATTTGTATCCAAGTCCAGTCTGCACCAACATTGGGAAAGTGTAGAAGAGACCTGGGATCAGATTTTGGTTAAGACCTGCTTGAATCTGATTCAGAGCCCAGAAGGATTCAGGCAGTGCTGAACACCAAAGGTGGATTTACCAAATACTAACATAATAATAGAAATTAACATTTTGATTTTTAGTAGCAAAACAGTAACAATGCAGTTACAGAAAAGAATCTGCAGAACTGAGCAGATGCTAAATACTTGCAAGTCAAATTTATGTATAATATCGGTAAGAGGATTGTATATAAAATTACAGCAGCCTCATGTACAAAGCTGTAGTGGAGGGTGAGATATGGAGCCTGAAAGTCACAAGTTCAAAACATTGTTACCCTTTTGCTTGTCAGTGTAAAATATATTTATTGGATATGACTTTAGAACACAAAAAAATTGTAAATATGCAAAACACTGCAGCAACATTTGTGGAGTCTCTGAATTTGTTCTGAGAAATAGTATTGCCTCCATCAGATCCTGCATACATGACCTCACATCTGATCTCATTATTTCCAGGCTAGAGAACGGCCTCTCTACACTAACTTGGGTTGGGAGCAAAGCGGTGACCACAGGGACAACATCTCTAACAATGTCAGGGTATAAAGGAATTGCCTCGGCCACAGTCAGTTTTGATGATCGGTTGATCTCTTCTACTTCTTTGAAAGCAGGTGAAACATTTTGCTGAAATCTGTTTGCAATGGGAGCAGAATCTTTTCCCCTGGGGCAGCGCTTTGCCTGCTCCATGTCATCAATTACACTCCTCATGTGATGAGGCTGAAGATATGGGAGCAGTAGCACTGGCCGGACCCAATGCCTCTTGCTCTTTGCATCGACCTAACTGGACCAACTTATGATATATTTTGGGAGTCTGAGTCGGTCCCTTTTATGACGACTCCGACTCCTGCAAAATAGGCTCAGACTCCACGAATCCGACTCCACAGCCCTGGTGGGCAGCACATTGTGTCATCCAAGCTGCAAGTTCCGTCATCAGTGGAACCATCACCCACAATTTGTAATCCACATCAGTAAAATTTCGCCTGATTAACTCTTACCTGTGTAGTTGAGGGGGATACGCGTCAGGATTTTGAACAACGCCAGAATACAGGTTCTATCACATACACTATTAAGTGGGTTCTGTGGTTATACCGGTGTGTTGGTTATTTTTTGGTATTGGGATTCTGAACAACACGGAATACAGGTCATATTATATGTACTATCAAGTGGATTCTGTGTTTATACCGGTGCATTGGTAATATTGTTGTACTTTGTATCTATTGTTTATGCATATATAAGGAGAGTCCTCTAGGGATTCCTAGGGTGAGCCACCAATAGGTGGGGCCGCCCTTGTGGGGGCGATTGCTACACCTCTTTGTTGGGATATCTAAGGGCATAATATAAGGCTAGTCCTGGTTAATGTGAAATATTTTGTATAGGTATTCCTAGTTTGTGTGATATAAAGTATATTATGATACACCCTCTCTAGGTATTTTGTGTTTGGTTCTACTTAGTCTAGTTTTTGTCTTGGTTATATACTGGTTATGTACTATTTTAATAACATTGGATTAAAAGTTATATTTTAGATTGGGTTTCTTTAAGTGTATAGCAGTGGTTTAAAATAGGCAAAAGTATAAGACAGGGCTGCATACTATACCCTTTATATATTAAATTTTCTTTTAGAAGAAGTCATCAGAGAAGCAGGATTGATGGTGTAAATAAAAGTGGGAGAATAGGTGGAAGCAGGTTTGGACTGGCCCATGGGGGAACAGGGGAAAGCCCCGCTTGGCCCCTGAGCATGGCAGGTCTGGAGGTGTTTTTAAACTGCATGTGCATGCTCAGGAGAGGCAGAGCAAGGGGCAAGGGGTAGAGTATAGGAGACATGCACAGTCATTTATAGTAGCTGTAGGGTGGCCCCCCCAAAATAAACTCTAACAGAGGGCCCATAAACAACTCAGCTGATAGGCCCTTATAATCAACTTCACATGTAGGCCTTTGGCACCCCAGTTCGGCCCTAGGTGGAAGTATTATTAACTCCTTATGAGGATGACAACATTGCTGTCCAAAAGCAGAGAGGACTTGAAACACCTGCTTAGAAAGATAAAAGAACATAGTCAGGAACTTGGATTGTACCTTACCATGAAGAAGACAAAGATCATAACAACTAGCAAAATGTCAAATTTTACACTTATGGAAGAAGAAATAGATGAGGTAAAAGAGTCAATTTTACTTGGATCAAAAATTAATACCAAAAGGACAAGGAGATCCGATGACAGATTGCTCTTGGGAGAAGAGTCATGAAGGACTTGGAGAGTATCTTTGTATGTGGATATGTGTCCTTAACTTAAAAAATCTAACTGGTACAGGCTATAGTACTTTCATTAATGTCGTATGGTTGCAAATGTTTAACATTAAGGAAACAGAACAGGAAGACAATGGATTCCTTTGAATTCTGGTGCTGGAGCAGAGTCCTACGCGTGCCGTGGATGGTTAGAAGAACAAACAAATCTGTACTGGAAGAACACTACACTAACGAACCCTCAGCTTTCTGGGTATTGTAGTCCACCCAGTCCTATTATTTCCGTTGCATCCTTTCAAACCTTCTCCAGCTCTACAATGTCTCGCTTTCTTAATTGTTCACAATATCCTTCGTATAGTGTGACTATGGATCTGTGTAGTGGGACAGCAGTGTTCACATTGTGTGCATTCATACTCCCTTATGATACACCTTTATATGCTAAACAAAAAAAAATAAAAAATACAGACGTTCATCCACTTCAGCCTATTGTACTATAGTCTTATTTGCCTTGGCAGCAGCTGCCTGACATTGGCTGCTACAGTTAACAGTCAACTAAGATTCACAAAGTCCTTTCCCATGCCTGAATCACCCAGAGTTTTTCCATTTAGGCTGTGTCTATACAGTAGAGTGTGAAATACAGGTTGGACTCTTTCACTGGATTTTCCTCTGAAAACGGCAGAAAATTTACTATTGAAGTCAATGGGAAGAAAGGTGCATGGATTTTGGTGCGGAAAATTCAATTGTGCTCTATGATGCAAAACTGATTTGAAAAGCTAAATCGGTTCCAACATTCGAAAACCGAGTTAAAAATGCTTATTTTTTGTGTAAAATCCTGTTCAAATACTCGTCTTACTAAGCAGTTTTAGGATTCAGAATCCCACGAGTATTTTGTCTTTTGACGTCTGGACGCAGCCTTAGGCCATGTTCACACGGCTTATTTTGGGACAGATTTCAGCCCGTAATTCGCGCAGTACAGCGAATTATGGGCTGTAATCTGTCCCAGTCATTACAGTAATCCACAGTTCTCATAGAGATACGGTGGAAATACGGCGAGTGGGGAGAGAAGTGACATGTCATTTATTCACGGCGTATACGCGCCATGGATAAGGAATGTCTATGGGACTGGCGACCTACCGGCCCCTCCGCTCCCGCGCACACGTCGTAATTGCAGGCGAAATGCAGTCCTGCAATTACGCCGTGAATAAGCCGTGTGAACTCGGCCATATAGTGACAAACATGTTGCAGCATCATGTAGACCTTCTGTTGTTGGTATCTGACTCTGGGTAGATCCATGTGAACGTCACTATGTGACAAATGGTTTCCACTGCAGATACCTAATTGGAGCGCACTTTGTTGTATCGTGCACAGTGATTAAACACTGATGTCAGCCTCCTCACACAGGGTTCATTTTCTCAAATAAATGTAAGAAAAGTGACAGCTATCTTTAAAGCAGTCATTTTTTAGAAGGGGGAAATTCCCTCCCCTCCAAGAAAAGGAAGGGTCACCAGCTGAGAACCTCAGGGATCGAGGTAGAAGCTCATTAATCCACATCATAAATGGACTCAGCAAAGTCAGGTATTAATTTTCAATAGATGCGTAGGCCGGGAAACTTTCCGGAGGTCTATCCAAAGTGATGGATGCGTTACTTAAACTTTACGAGAGAACAAGTGTGCGGCATATATAAACTACTACCACTTACTATTCAATTATTCTCTAGAGATGTGAAAAGCAAAAAGTACAAAAAAAAATTCAACTACAATAAAGGTAAAAAGAAGTGAATAATGACGGTTCTATGAGAAGGTTCATTCTCTTGGAAGGACTGTAATTGACCTTGTTCTACTGTGTTTACATTTCGTCTGTGGACTATGTTTGGTGTATGCATCATGAAAGCTCCCAGGGCTTACACTGACTATGTCCATAGACCCTTATTCACCTGGTGGATACCAGAACAGTGTCCTTTTGGCAAACTAAGGCAAGTGTTCATGTTATCGTCAGACGGAGGTGCCTAGGATCTACCAATGGAACTTCTTTCTGGGGGCCACCACTGAGATGGGTTTTTTGGGACCCAACATTGGATTTATTTAAAGGGGTCACCAGTGAAAAAAATTTGAAAAAAACCAAAAACGATTTGAAAAATTCATAGTGCCAAATAGATTAATCTTTTGTCCAAATTTAAAATTAAATTCCCCTTCCCACCCGTTTAATTATCCTTGGTGTCCCAGTGGAGTGATTCTGGGGCCCACCATGATTATTCTGGGGGCCCACCCCTTTATAATTCTTGGGCCACCCGTTTGATCTTTCCGGGCCCACCAGTGAAATTATTCCCGGGCGCAACCACCCGGAGTTATCCCTTGGGACCATGAAATTATTTTCTTTTCCCCCACTAAAGGAATTAAAAATCTTTGGGGCCCTTTGGGGAAAAAAAAAGGTTTGAAAATTTTTGTCCAAAACCATTGGAGGTTTTCTCCCCCCCCTAGTTATATGGGGCACCCTGGAGGATTTTGGGGGGCACCCTGAAGTGATTTTTGCCCCGTGTTTATTCTTGGTCCCACCCAGTTGTTCTTGGGGGCCACCCTGGATCGATCTAGCGGACCCCCCAAAGGAGTTTATTCTTGGGGGCCCACCCGGAGTTTAAATTTTGTTTAGGGCCCCTTATACTCCCGGGTCTTGCTTTTTTCCTCTTTCCCCCTTTCCTTTCTGCTTCTACAAAAGGGTTTAAAAATCAGTTTAAAAGAAACTCCAAATTCTGCCAGGGCCCCCGGGTTCCCAACCCGGGGATTTCCCTTTTTCCTCCGTTTAAAAAGGCCAAAGGGTTCCCCGAAACCCCAGGTTGGCCGGTTTAAAAAAAAAAAAAATTTGGCCCCCCCGCCTTTAAAAATTAAACAAAAAAAAAGGGGAAAAAAAAGGAAAAAAAAAATTTTTTTATTTTAAAGGGGCAAAAATTTTTTTAAATTTTAAATTTTGGGTTTTTTAAAAATGTTTTTTTTAAAAAAAAAAAGGAAAAAAAAATTTTTGGTTTTTTTTAAAAAATGAAAAAAAAAAAGGTTTATTTTAAAAAATTTAGAAAAAAGGGCAAAAAAAAAAAAATTTTTTTTTTTATAAATTTTTTTTTTTAAGGGAAAAAAAAAAAAAAAAAAAAAACCCGGGTTGAAAAAAAAAGGGAAAAAAAAAAAAAATTTTGGTTGAAAAAAAAAGAAAAAAAATTTTAAACTTTTTATAACTTTTTTGTTTTTGGGGTTTTTTTTTTTGTTTTTTGTGTGTTTTTTTTTGTTTTAAAATATAAATTTTTAATATATAAAAGGGGATATAAAAAATTTTAAAATTTTTAAAAATATATAATTTATTTATTATTTTTATAAAATATATAATTTTTTATATATATATAAAAAAATAAATTTTTTTCTCATTCAAAAAGCTTTTTTGACATACAATAGGTTTCAAATACCAATAGGTTAAAAAAACAAAAAAATGTCCAACATTAAAACACAATGGGCCTTTTTGGGGCCCTTTTACAGACAAGAGACCTGTTAAAAATAACAAAACCATAAGAAAGTTTTTGTTTTTAATTTTAATTTTGAAGTAAAAGTTGAAAAAAAGGGTTGCCCTTTTAAAGGAAATTCAAAAAAAGGCAGCGAATAAAAAAGGTTTAATAAATTAAACAAAAACCCAACCAAAAAAAAAGTGGGAAAGGCCCAAAAAAATTAAAAAATTGCCAACTAAATGTAAAAAACGGGGCATAATACCGGCCAAAAATAGAAGGTTTCCTTTGAATTAAAAGGCCCCAATTAAAAAACTGCCAACAACAGGGAGAAGGGGGGTGGAAAACCCCCTTAAACCCCAAAAACCCAAAAAGTGGGGATAAAATTTTAAGAAAAAAGGTTTTTAAAGGGAATAAAGGGAAAAGGAAGGGGAAGGGGGAAAGGGGCGGGGCGCCATCCACAAATCCACCCACCAATAGACGGGACTCCGGCAACCTGAGGTAAAGAAGCCGACAACTCCAGGGAAATTTTAAACAATGCAAAAAGAGGTAGTCTTTGAAAGGGGGGAAAAGGTATTTAAAAGGGGAAATGATCTAAAAAGAAGGGGGGTTTTAAAGCGGTCCAATAAAACCACGTTTTCGCGAACATATATATAAATTTTTGATGGAAAAGTGACACGATTATATAACTTACTCTAGCACCCATTTTGCTGTTAAGAATAAATAAAAAATGTGGAAAACGTTTTTTACAAATTTTTCTTAATTTTTTATTCAAAATTTTTCAAAAAAAAAAAAAAAACTGAAAAAAAAACACAACAATAAAGCCTTACATAGTATAGAAAAAAGGGGGTTCTAAATTCTAAAAACTTGCCCCAAAAAACCCCACCAAAAAAACCCCTTTTGAGGAGAACATGGCCATATGTTTTTTAAAAACATTTAATTTTTAAAAAAATAATTTTAAAAATTTCATTCCGTTATAGAATAGTTTTTGGGGGAACCCATACTACTTTATGCAGAGAGACCCACTGAAAAAATGTGCACCACCGGGACTGTAATTCTTTTTTTCTGTGGGAGGGGACTGCAAAACTTGCGCCCGTTTTCTACTTTAAAGTACTTTTTAATGGGAAGTTTAAGCGGATAAAAAAACCCAAATGCTTGGGTGGAAAATAACACCAAACCATTTACAGGGCAAAAATGCCCTTTTGATGACCTTTTATTAAACCCAAAAAGATTTTTGCTGGGGGGTTTAAACAAAACTAGAAAAAAAAACTAAAATGAATAGGGGTTTTTACAGAGAAATGAAGGGGGGCCTTCACCCCCTACTTAGAAGAAAAAAAACATAACGCTTTTTGAAGAAATTAAATTGTAGGTAGGGATACTGCCCTATATGTCAAAAAACCCACATAGTAGGGAAAATTATGCTCCCATGGGGCCCCCAACCTCGTATTCCCCTGAAAGGGGCCATGTCCCCCCCCAAAAAACGATTTTGGGGCCGGTTTTTTTCAGCCTTTTGTTTTTTCAGACCGCCTAAAAAACCCGGCCGAAAATGACACAATTTTTCTCTTTGGAAAACCCTGCAGCAGTCCCCCTTGGGGGGTTTTTTCCCCCCCGGGCGGTTTTGTCCCGGGCGGCCAAACATAGAACAGCACCACCCTTCCGTCCGGTTTTAAATTTTCCGGGAGGGGATGGTCCTTTCCCCCCTATGGGAAAAAGGTTTGGGGGGGCGGCCCGCCCGGAAAAAATTTGCCCTTTGTGCCGTTTAAACGGCCCCAAAAAAGGGTTTTACAGTGTTTTTGGCCCATGCCCCCCCAACTCTGGGATATTTTGACTTCTATGAGTATAGATATTTTTTATTCAGCAAAGAACTTTCCCTTTTATTCCCCCCTTTATCATGGGGTGGTATCTTGGGGGTGGGTCCTGTGTTTTTTTGTTGGTATTTATGCTCTTTTCCCAAACCCCTGTTTTTTTTGAGTGGAGAAAGATTTTATTTTTGTGGTTGCGCCCAGCGGGATTGGGGGGTGAAGGTGGTATGTCCAAAAAGGGATTATATGACCTCAATTTTTGTACCTCTGCTCGTGACATCACCCCTGCCCTGCTACAAAGCACCAGATTGCAGTGCTGACAGTAACTTCAGGGCCCAAAACAGCCAAAACATCTGAGCCCCCGTTCATTGCCTTTTCCTATCTTGCACAGTCATTGCTGCCCCCCTTTTTTTTTTCATAAAAAATGTGATTAAAGGGGTTTTGCAAGAATTTTTTTTTTTTGTTTTTTTTTTTTTTTTTTTTTTTTTTTTTTTTTTTTTTTTTTTTTTTTTTTTTTTTTTAAAGTTCCTTACCAACCCCACGAAAAAAAATTTGTTTCCGTGTGTGATACTACCATAACTCTTAGGCCTGCTGTCTTAGGGTTATTTTTATATGTCCTTCACTCCCTATAGTCAATCCCTTGCCTGCTCTTGTCATTTGCATCTCAAAAACATCTTCAGAATCCACTGCAGAAACAACAAAAACTGATTGTCTCCCTTATACATTCTCATCTTGGCTACTGTAACTCCTTGATTATCGTTCTCCTTTTTTTCTAAACTCTCCCTTTCTACAATTTTTCCTGAATTCAGCAGCGAGACTCATCTGTCTTCCCAGCTGCTACACCGATGCCTCTACCCTGTGCCGTCCAAGTGAGCCCGCATCTCCATTTGCAGTTTGTATAGATGCTAGTGCACACTGCTATGCCTGCAAAATGGAACCTTTCAAATATTGACTGCACTAGCACTCAACAGACAATAAAACCCATACAATTGTTGAACTACAGATGTAGCAGAGTCTAGCTTGACCGTGATGTCACAGCTTTTTGTGTTATCTGCTCTCATCTGTAAACAAAGGCCATAGAAAAGCATTGAGAGAGTAGAAATAACACTGTGCCATGATATCACGACGCATTATCTGTTCTTTTTAGTTCTGCTATATCTGTAGTGGAACATTTGAAATTTATTACAAGCATAAAATAAAAGGCTTTTAGTGTGCAGTTTGATCAAATTGCATATGCCCACCTATCCAATCATGGATCCCTTATTTGAACGCCTCTCTGTTGGATCAGAGCTTCTATACATTGAGGCTGTTGCTCCATCCTCTATTGTCTACAGGTGATTTTAAATTAAACTCCTTCCTAATCCGAGCCTTCAAGACTCTGCACGTGCTGCACCAGGTCTCTGGTATGTGCTACCCCGTACAAGACGAAAAACTCTTAACACTTGATGAGAATACATCATATTATTGTATTTTCTATAGTTATAGGGTATTTTACTAATATAGAAGCCACATCATCCATAATCCACACTCTGTGGAAAGACTATTTTAGTGCAGGTTGATGAACGATTTTTCCCTTTTGGCAAGTGTCATTATTCTCATCAAAACATTAATTGCCTAAGGGTAAAAAGCTTGGTATATGCCCTCCCACTCATCTTCTGGAAGTTATATGTTGGGACTCTCAGCACTTGAACTTATGACTCTATGTTCCTAGTCTGTTACCGTTTCTTATTTGACCACCTTAGATTAAATTCATTCGAAGAGGTTTTGGAAGTCTCCCATGAGGAAATTAACTACAAATCAACTTGTGTAGTAATGCTTCTGGATATTACAAGAGCTAAATCTGTTCTTCTAATTACAAGTTCAGGTCCTACAATACACATGTATCCTGACAGACATAACTGATGCAGTGTTTAGGATTGATTTTATGATATGTAAGCTCAGTCACTTGTGTTTGGAAAGAAATCTCTTGCCGAGAAATTTGTTCATCCCTGAAACGTGTTGCTCAAAGGGTAATAATTTATATAATGAGGGGTGCATAGCTTGCATTATCTGCTACAGTTATCTGCTTATGTAATACCATCCTAGTGCTTAACACCTTGATGACTTAGCAGTAGGTTTCAGGGTGTTTGCCCGTTATTCCCTATAAGTCTCTATAAACCTTTATGGAACTCTTCCCAAAAAGAAGCTTTATCCACCATGCTGGAAAACGCCCTGAAACAGCTGTATGCAGATGAATATCTGGTATGGCTTTATTCCCCGTCATACTGCAGAGCCTAATGTGACTTGAGGAACACTACGTCCAATAGGAGGTGCTGCGGATCCCTTTCCTTTGGGCTTATTTGAGTTTATTTAAATTTCAGTGGAGGGATCATGTCGTATAAGTCTCCACACACCTACATGATGACTCTCCCTAAAGAGGAATGTTATGCTTTTGAAACTACAGAAGTAGTAGGCTGATTGTGTAAGGGCTTGTTGACCTCTTATTTTTGTCCTTATGGAGAATCGACTTGCATGGCTTAGGTTATGTTCACATGGCTGATTTGGAAGCTGAATTTTTAGCGTCCATATCAGAGTCAAAACCTCGCCTTAAGAAGCTGTTTCAGTCGAGGTTTTAGATGAGGTTTTCAGCGTTGTTTTCTTTCTGAAACACTCATGTAAATTAATACCCAGGGCAAAAATTTGTCTAAAAACGCTTCATGGTTTTGGGTTTTGAAACTCTTCATTAATTCCTATGGGGATTTTCAGCATTGAAGACGCTTCAAGAATTGTCAAGACACTTCTTTTTCCACGCCCAAAACAGCGTCCAAAGAAGCGCAGAAAACGCATGAATAAACCTTGTTGTGTGCAAATTACAAAGCTGCTTTATATAGAAATCAATAAAAATGAACTGGGGGCGTTTTGGAGGCTTTTTGATGCTTTTGGGAGCAGAAACTCTCCGAAAACAGCACTAAAGTCAGCTGTGTGAACATAGCCTTAAAATCAGCAGTCGTGTGACAGAGCATTTCAGGGTGTTTGTAGGGTCACTTATGGATCAGTAAGGATAGGGGCAGGTTCCTAACAGGGTTGTGTTATTTGGGGAACAGCTGTATAGGCCTACTAATGGCCAAGTAAAGTGATTCTTGAGCCAATTTGAACAAAGCTAATGGTGTCATATTTGGATTCTACTTAAATGGGTTGTCTCACTACAAGAATTGATATTTCATGTTAAAGATCTTGCAAAAACAAGTCACTTTACGAAATAAGTTTCCATTAACAGTGTCCTACATAATTCCTAGATATCCCCTCTTGTATAGATTGCATCAGCTCTCAGGTCACTATAGCTTACAGACCGGAAATCTCTGCCTGATAGGCTGCCAGCACTGTTGCTATAATCTACAGGACCTGTTCAATCTCTTCCTAAAGGCTGCCAGCACTTTGCTATACTACATAACCTGCTTCTACTGGCAGCCTAGTGGAAGCCAGTAAATCGCCCCTGTAAGTTCTCAAGTGAAACCCACGAAAAACAGGTCTAGGTGAAGATGAATCAATGTAGTGAGACAACCCCTTTAAGTCCTTTGTTGTTGTACTGATGGTCTAGCCACCAGCTTTGTATTAAAAGTAATGTACGAACAATACCTTCAGCGCTCATTAAGGGCAACGTGTATGATTTTCGGCGTTTAGCAGCCCATTTTCATGTGCATTATAATAGCATAGAATGCGCCTGATTTATGAACCTGCTCTACAGCGGGTCATAAATCAGGCGCATTCGTAACAATTCTGGCTCAGGTAAAGCACTTTGAAAGTGCTCTACGTGTTCCAGTAGTAATGCGCCTGGAATTGCCGTACTGAAGCTATAAATCTATAGCTTCGTACGGTTCCAGTGCGCCCCGCCTTCCGTACGCCCCCCGAAATCAGGCGCATTACGAAGTGCCACAGGCGTTCTGTAATGCACCTAATACTGTCATGCCGGCGATGTAAAACTATAGGGAATAGGACTGTGCCAGTTTTTGGGCTGAAAAGATGCCAAATTTCTGGCACAGCCCAGTTCATACATGTCGCCCTAAGTATTTGCTAGTTTTTCCACACTTGGATGTCCAGTTGATTTAATCTAAAATCTGTTGTATTCTGCTTACAGTATATGTTAAGCAACAACGTAGTAAGATCCAATTTTATTATCAGTAATAATAACTACAATGATCAAGGGCATTAAAATGGGAGACTCTCCAGTTGTTATGGGGCTATGGAAATGGCTCAACAATATTCACATGTAGAGACTAAATTTCACATTACAAGAATAATAGGAGAATCACGACAGTGGTAACATCATCTTTTTCTTATATAAGGTATTGCACATTTTTTTTTGCAATTTAATCAAACTCTGTAAAACTAATAATGCCATCTTGTTGGATGATACAGTAAATACTCAAACTGTCTCCATAAATGATGGCATTATCACTGTTTTGCTGTGATTGATATTAAATGACGCCATTTTGCGGTCTTTTCCCAAAACTGTACTTAGGTGTATGTATGAATATGTATACGTGTGTATGTATGGTTTTGTATATACAGTTTGTGTGTTTTTAGGAGTGTGTATGTGTGGTTATGTATGTGTTCGTTTCTAGGTGTGTAATTATGGTTATGTATACTTGTATGTATGTGTGTGTATGTATGGTTATGTGTATACAGTATGTATGGTTATGTATGTGTGTTCTTAGGTGTGTGTATGTATGGTTATGTGTATACAGTATGTGTATGTATGGTTATATATGTGTGTGTTCTTAGGTGTGTGTATTTATGGTTATGTGTATACAGTATTTGTATGTATGGTTATGTGTGTTCCTAGCTGTGTCTATGTATAGTTATGTGTATACAGTATGTGTATGTATGGATATGTGTGTTCTCAGGTGTGTGTATGTGTGGTTATGTGTATACAGTATGTGTATGTATTGTTATGTATGTGTGTTCTTAGTTGTGTGTATGTATGGTTATGTGTATACAGTATGTGTATGTATTGTTATGTATGTGTGGTTTTTAGTTGTGTGTATGTATGGTTATGTGTATACAGTATGTATATGTATGGTTATGTATGTGTGTTCTTAGTTGTGTGTATGTATAGTTATGTGTATACAGTATGTGTATGTATGGTTATGTATGTGTTTTTAGGTGTATGTATGGTTATGTGTATACAGTATGTGTATGTATGGATATGTGTGTTCTCAGGTGTGTGTATGTGTGGTTATGTGTATACAGTATGTGTATGTATTGTTATGTATGTGTGTTCTTAGTTGTGTGTATGTATGGTTATGTGTATACAGTATGTGTATGTATTATGTATGTGTGTTCTTAGTTGTGTATATGTGTTGTTATGTGTATTAAGTATGTATATGTATGGTTATGTATGTGTGTTCTTAGTTGTGTATGTATAGTTATGTGTATACAGTATGTGTATGTATGGTTATGTATGTGTTTTTAGGTGTATGTATGGTTATGTGTATACAGTATGTGTATGTATGGTTATGTATGTGTGTTCTTAGGTGTTTGTATGTATGGTTATGTGTATACAGTATGTGTATGTATGGTTATGTATGTGTGTTCTTAGGTGTGTGTATGTATGGTTATGTGTATACAGTATGTGTATGTATGGTTATGTATGTGTGTTCTTAGGTGTTTGTATGTATGGTTATGTGTATACAGTATGTGTATGTATGGATATGTGTGTTCTCAGGTGTGTGTATATGTAGTTATGTGTATACAGTATGTGTATGTATGGTTATGTATGTGTGTTCTTAGGTGTGTGTATGTATGGCTATGTGTATACAGTATGTGTATGTATGGTTATGTATGTGTTTGTTTCTAGGTGTGTAATTATGGTTATATTATGGGTAGTTTGTATGGGTTTTTGTGTTCATGTATGGTTATGTGTTTACAGCATGTACGGTTATGTCTATGTTTATGTATGGTTAGGTGTATACAGTATGTGTATGTGTGGTTATGTATGTGTTCTTAGGTGTGTGTATGTATGGTTATGTGTATACAGTATGTTTATGTATGGTTATGTATGTGTGTTCTTAGGTGTGTATGTATGGTTATGTGTATACAGTATGTGTATGTATGGTTATGTATGTGTTTGTTTCTAGGTGTGTAATTATGGTTATATATATTTGTATGTATGTGTGTGTTCATGTATGGTTATGTGTTTACAGCATGTACGGTTATGTATATGTGTATGTATGGTTATGTGTATACAGTATGTGTA
Source organism: Phyllomedusa bahiana (assembly GCA_025379985.1). NCBI lineage: Eukaryota > Metazoa > Chordata > Amphibia > Anura > Hylidae > Phyllomedusa > Phyllomedusa bahiana. The sequence continues at coordinate 36,521 of JAODAL010034325.1, forward strand.
TGTGTGGTTATGTATGTGTGTTCTTAGGTGTGTGTATGTATGGTTATGTGTATACAGTATGTGTATGTATGGTTATGTATGTGTGTTCTTAGGTGTGTGTAGATAGGCTTGCGTATACATGCAAACAAATGTTGCCCACTCCATCTGCATCGGAAGCCTGCCTGGGCTTCTGAAACAATGTGTTGTGATTGCTCCATTTCTGGCTATTTAACCTCCTACATGTTGTGGTATATTTTACTAGTAATTATCTGCTCAAGTACCCTATAGAGATTGGAAAGTGTAAAAAAAAAAAAAAAAAAAGGTTAAAAATCAAAACAACCCCTTCCTTATTTATCATTCAAAAGAATAAAAAATATTTCTATATCTGTAAAAGGCCTATATAGTAAAATGTAATGTTATTTATCCAAATCACTGCATTAAGGAAAAGAAAAAAAAAAAGGCAGAATTGTGTTTTTGTTCTCTTTACTTTGCTAATAAATTGGTATAAAGGGATTCAAAGTTGTATGTACCCTAAGGCTATGTTCAGACTGCTTATTCACGGCATAATTGACTTTCATTATCCACGGCGCGTATCCCGTCGGGATAATTGACATGTCACTTTCTCCCCGTTCGCCATATTTCGCGAGCGGGGAGACGAGACGGAATCCATAGCTCTCTCTGAGAACTGCGCGAATTACGGGCTGAAATCCGTCCCAAAATAAGCCATGTGAACATGGCCTAAATGTTTGCCAGCTCGCCCTCAAAAATATATAGCTGACACAGCTCAGTTGACAAAAAGCTAAAAAGGTTTTCGGTATAAAAAATGGCCAAATAATAAAAAAAAAATATAAGAACATAACAAAAACTATCTTTGTTTGGTATCAGCTGCATTGTATTGATCTGCAGCATAAAAATAACACATCATTTATACTATTCAGTGAAGTCCCAAAAAGAAATGTAAAAGACATTGCTACAATTGTGTGGAGGTTTTTTTCCATTCACAATTTTTTTTTTTTTTTTTGTTGTTGGGAGGAGTGGCCCCAGACTTTTTGGCTGTATGGGGCCCTGAAATTCCTGATGGCAGCCCTGGTAAGCAATAACGTGTTTTAAGAGCACTGAAACCAGAAGTCTTACTGACTCGTCTTTGTACCTTTTGATTTTGCTTTGCTGATTTTTAAATATTTTTTTTTGCTTTAGCCCCATATACAGGTCACCGTGTGGCCCAGGCTAATTATGAGTAATTATGACTGTGCAAAGATCAGCAGAACATTCTTGCCTTTGTAACTGATGATGATAACCATGACCGTGATGTGCCCGGCACTAGCTGCGCGTATGTTGTAGCTACAAATGGACATCTAAAAGTTCCTTGCAGTGAATTATTGTATGCAACACTTCCAGATAATATAAATTGATCCTAGGTCTTATTTTCTGCATGTGAAAGAAAAGTAAACTGATAAGACCTTTTCTCAGAGACTCCTCCTGTCTAGTAGGTATTATGTAGTGAAGTATAGGAGTTGAATATTCACCCTAATCTTGACGTATATGGAACTTCCAAGTCTAAACTTGTGCCAGAAAAGCACTTTCCACTAACCTTTCCATACAATACTGAACTTAGAGGAAACCTTTTGATGTAATCCAAAAATACTCTACTATGTTTAGAGGCAAAAAGTGCCAATAATGCTTACTTATATATGTCTGTAACTATACAAGCACGCAGTGTCAGATTATCCCAGAAATGGAGCATCTGTATATTAAAGGGGTGGTCTCACTACAGGGATTGCTGCTTTTCATGTTAAAGATCTTGCAGAAACAAGTCACTTTGCAATATGTGTCCATTAACCCCTTATCGACCACGCACCGTCTTTTGGCGTCGGCTGGTGCGGGTCGTTTGTCTGCAGCGACGTCTCTTGGCGACGCTGCAGACTTCGGGGTTTGCAGTGCCCGCGCCGCAGCTGCGCTGGGATCGGGGCTGTACTACACAGCCCTGATCCCAGAGCATTTCCTGCGAGCACCACGTAGCGAAGGAAACCTCCGCAAACCGGTGCGTTAGCCCTTTGATTGCGGCGGATCATCACCGCAGCGCAATCAAAGGGTTCCCCTGCTCTGTCGGGTGATTGGAACTCCCGGTGACCCGACAGAGCTCGAGGAACAGCTGCACAGTCAGCCCTGGGGACATAGCGTGGCCCCAGAGCTGTCTGTGTAATGAAGCCAGTGACCGGACAACTTTTTGTGCTTCCATATCACTGCATGTGACAAAGTTACACATATTATAATGTATTAGCATATATGAATATGTAATACATTACTATGTTAAAATAAAAAAAAATGTAAAACAGTTCTCCCTTCATGGGATTAAAAAAAAAAAAAGTAAAAAATATAAAAAGTGTAAAAAAACAAGAATAAAAAAATAAATAAAATAAAAATATTTAATAAAAAATAATTGTGCATACATTACACACAAAAAAACCTACGCATATTAGGTATCCGCACGACCATAATAACCTGTAGAATTAATCTAACAAGTTAAGTGTGGAATGTGAATGATGTAAAAAAACAAAAAAAATGTAAAAAAAAAAATTCTGCAATTATTTATAAGTGAACTTAAACTATTCCCCCATAAGGTACAACTTGTTGCGAATAAAACGAGGCCTCATCCAGCTGCGTCATTGAAAAAATAAAAATGTTACAACTGTTGAAATGCAAGGAGGCAAAAACTAAAAAAAATGTTCTGGTCATTAACTACTTTTCAGGCCTGGGGCTTAAGGGGTTAACAGTGTCCTACCTATTCCTAGATATCTCCTCTTGTATGGGCTGCATCAGCTCCTCAGGTCGCCATAGCTACAGACCTGTTCAATCTCTTCTGATAGGCTGCCAGCACCGGTTGCTATAGCTACAGACCTGTTCAATCTCTCCTGATAGGCTGCCAGTGCTGGTCACTATAGCTACAGACCTGGTGTCCTCAGCAGCTCTTCACTATAGTCCAGTAGAAGCCAATAAAGCCAGTAAACCACCCCTGGATTCAAAAATGAAACTGAGTAAACAGGACTGAGGTGAGATGAATTGATGTAGTGAGACAACCCCTTTAACCTCTTAGCGCTGCAGCCAGTTTTGACCTTCCTGAAGAGCCCCATTTTTGAAATCTGATGTATGTCACTTTATGTGTTAATAACTTTTTGATACTTTTAACTATCCATGTGAGATTGTTTTCTTGACTGTGCTTTAAATTAGTAAGAAATTTTGGTCCGTACAATCCATGTTTATTTGTGAAAAATATTGCGTTTTTAGGTCGTTATAGTCTGATAGCTGAAACTTTTTTTTTGAATAACATTTCTGTGTACCGTTTAAGGCTTGTTTTTTTCAGGATGAGTTTTTATTGGGGGGACGGAGCTTTTTGATTGCTTGTAAATCCATTTTTTGGAAGGCAGGGTGAAGAAAATACTGCAATTCCAGTATTGTCTCTTTTTTCTAACTGCGCTTACAGTGCAGGATACGTGAAAATTTAGTTTTATTCTGTGGGTCGATACATTTATGGTGATAGCCTATTTATATAGTTTTTGTATGCTGAGGCGCTTTGAAAAAAATTATTTTTTATTATGTTATGCATCTCGATCTTCTGATAACTTTTTGTGTTCCATATATTGTGTTGTTAAAGGGGTCTTTGTAACGTTGCACTGCAGCGCCATTTTCTCCAACCAGTAATTTTTGTTTTTTCTACGGACCTGAATAAAGGTTCTTTTCTTGTGGATTGAAGTAGTTTTTATTGGTACCATTTTGGGATACATGCCACTTTTTGATCACTTTTTATTCCAATTTTTTGGAAATGCAAAAATGAACAAAAATGCTATTTTGCTGCTTACAATTAATTAAATACATGATGATACATTTTAATATGTATACATTTCAGGGACGCGGCAATACCAATTATCTGTAACCTCTTTATTTTTTTTACTTGTAAAATCGCAAAAGGAGAATGTGTTTGAACATTTTGTTTTTTATTTTAAAAACTTTTTTTTTTTTATATACCCCCAAGGGTTGTTCTTTAGCACTAGGGGACACCATCACTTGGGGTTGCAGAAAAGTGTACACAGATGGATCTCATATTACATCCTGCTTAGGTTAGGGTGTAATGGGTGTAGGAATATGGCAGCTACAAAGGCCTCCATTAAAAGGGTTTTACTTCAAAGACATTTTATGCCTTGTTTGTTCTGCTTCAGCTTTCAGTGTGTTCAAAAGGAGGCGTGTATAATTTAAGCTGCATATCATGTGACCCAGCAGGCTTGACATCACCATGCCTTTCCCCACAGCATGCTTACTCTAGTCAAACAAAGGTCTATTTATGTAAAGAGATCTGAGCAGCTATAATGCAGCTGAGTGGTTAGCACTTCTGATTTTGAGCATATGGGGTGAAATCCCTGCAGGAACCAAGCATGTGGATTTTTTTTTCTCAATGCGCATACCTGATTGAGGTTTCTTTTTTGCACTGTTTGACAAATTGCAAAGGAGTACAGAGGACAGTAATAGAATGACTACGTCTGGGGTTGAGCATTCGCTCAGCAGTGAGTGTGTGTGATTACTAAGGAGTACAGAGGACAGGGGTAGAATGCTACCTCTGGGGTTGAACACTGGCTCAGCAGTGAGTGTGTGTGATTACTAGGCAGGGAAGAGACTGACCGTAGCTGCCTAAGAGGAGAGGTGATATCTGAGCATGTGCAGCCAGGACTGTGGCGCTCTCGTCACCGGTCGTATGCCCTAGAGACAAGCTGTACACTATGGATCACTAAGGGAGCAGCTAAAATAAAACTGGTGCAGAATTTTTTAGTAATGATGGTGAAAATGTTTCTTATTTAATTTGCAAGCTTCCCACATCAATTTTATTTTGTGGTAAATGCCCTTTAAGCCACTTGGCACTCTTGACCACCTAACGATAAACTACATGGCTGTATGTCATTGCGATGCTGAGGCGATTGCGGGGAGGCATCTAAAGGATTAAACAGCCGAGAACGGAGCGGTCTCTGATGCCAGCTGATAGTGGCAGGCAGTGGTTTCCTGTTGCGTATGAAGTGGACTCAGTGAGTGAGCCCGCTCTATACTCCTTTACCAGCATCATGGTGTACCAGTATGCCAAATGCCGGTAAGGGGTTGGTAGTTTAATAAGACAGCATTTTTAGCAGCGTGTTCCTTTAATGTGGGTTATAAGAGAGAGAATATTACTGAGTATTGTTAAAAAAAAAAAAATTACTTGATATATTATATTAGCCTCGCACACCTCCATAAGATATACATCTCTCTACCTTTCAGATGCCTTTGACTCTAAAGAGGTTATGACAGCCTGATTGGCCAGGAAGTTTAGGAAACTCACCGAGCCAGTTAATGCCATGTTGATGCAGCTGTAATGTATTCTACATCCCAGGTGAAAGGGAAAAGGCTTGTGTTTTTTAATTTTTCCAGCCCCGCAAAACTAAAAACTTTACAGCCCCTTTTTTGAAAATTATGAGCCCCTTTCTCTGTAGGGAACAAAACAAAGAACTTGTTAAATGAGGACTCCAGAGGGGGGATGGGGAGTCATACATTTAATGCCAAGCTAAGGTTTTTTTTTTTTAGCTACAGTATTCATGACCTGTTTTAGTATATTGTGCTGTCCTACCAGTACAGTTCTTTCAGATATCTGTAAAATCTTTTTGAGACAGACCATGTGGGCCAAATGTTTTGACTATGGATTTTCTAACAAGAAAAGTCTAAATACAGTAGTAACCTGTATGTCGAGGTCACAGTCCAATTCAAACCAGATTTTGTCGTTTTCATTTGGCTTGGCCCAAAATTCTAGAGGCGAAATTTGGGGAGAAAATCTGTCATACCCCTAAACTCCTGTGCTGCCTAGAAGCAGTCAGACCAGTAATCAGAAGCGTATAAGCCACAATAAATGTGGGTATAAACCCTTTTGGGAATCTGATACTAAAACCCCAGCTCTCTTGTTTGGGGAGGGGTATGTATGTATGTGTGTATGTATGTATATGTGTGTGTGTGTTTGTTAAATACGTTTTTGGGTAAATTTTACGCACTGAAAAATGGAACCCAAAATGTATTTCACAATGTAAAAGCGTGATTACGGTATATTGATTTCAATGTAAAATATGTACATCTTTGAGACACGTGTTTTACCAGTTTTTGCATTGGTAAAAGTTAATTCGAGGAATGACATGTCAATTCCTGATCCGTTTTACACATTGAAAAGCCCATAGAGACAACATGGTACATTTTTGCAGTCCAGAAAATGCATCCAAAAACATACCACACTTTGTACGTTTTTGGATACATTTGACGCAATATGTTTTATGTATTGTGAAAATGTATCCAGGACGCCATGTGAACATACCCTAAGCACTCTGGCCCCCATTCACCCAACCTTTCCCCGGCGCACAAGTGCCTGAAAGAAGTGATGTGTCACTTCTTTTTCCGGGCGCACAGTACCCACACGGTACTAAATGAACACTATGATTTTAACGTAATTGCGGGGTGGACTGAGGGTTTATTGCAGCGCAGTCTCCCGCAAATTACCTTGTGAAAAAAAAAACCCCCCCCCAAAGCCATGCAGACAACATGACATGTCACACAGTATATATTCAGATGAACAGCTGTCTTTGTAGTACAAGAACAAATTGTGCCATCATGGAGCTAGGTAATAGTGGCGCGGTGCAGCGTCAGGGTGGCGGGTAGGCGACCGCCTACGGCGCCACTTCATCCTGGGCAGAAAAGGGGGTGCAAGGAGGTGTGGACTCGGCTGAATTTTTCATAGAGGGGCGCTATATTATTATTTGCCTAGTGCATCAGAATACCATGTCCCAGTTTTGGCAGGGGGGCCCTAAGTGGCATGACAACAATTCTCAATTAAAGAAAATCCTCAAAAAAAATCAAAACAATATACTAATAATTCTTAATTACTTGTTGTTGCTGACGGTGGTGTTCTGCGTTTAGTTGTCGGCACACTGGTTTCATTGTTGTAATCAGCGTTGGGCTGGCTTCTATTTTACCAACAGTTTTGTTGATAAAAATGTATATCTTTAGCAGAGGTTTACTATATCACCAGTATTTATTGCCAAACACAGACACACATATGGGTTATTTTGTAAAAAGAGGTGTTCCCGCTACCGGGGGGACCGCGGGCTGGACTCATTTTTAAAACCCTTTGAGGGTAGTTCTCTGCTTTGGTTCGTAAAAGGAAAGAACAAACATGACCTTAGATATAAACAATAGCAGGATTGTTGTAACTTTTCTTCTGTGTCCAGGCTTAGCTACCAAGCATTAGTAGGAAGTTGAAGCAAGCCTCGCACTACAGAAAAATTGCAATCATTGCTAAGGCCTGGTTCATATCTGTGTCGGAATTTGTTTTCATGGGACAAAAACAGTGTCCGCGACCCCACGATCATTTTCTGTTGGTTCCCCATGGTGTCCATCATTTTCTTGGTAAAAAAATAGTACAGCTTGCAATGCTTTTTTTTTGGCATGAGTAGCAGAGGTTCCAAATGAAACCTCCAACGCTGATGTGAGCCAGGTTCGTACGGTTTCGCGGCGTTAGCAGCGGTACTGTCGCCCCACCCGGCCCGCGCGTCCCTCTGAAGCTCTCACTGACATTCATTCTCCCCAGGTATCATAGCTCTCAATGAGACCTATAAATTACCGTAAAGTCGGCCGTTCGCCGAAATTTCGCACGAAATTTGTGTGGAAATTCCCCAAGGCGATCCAGGGCACTGGCCAAATTTGCCTCAGATCAGATTCGAAAACCGCGTTGTCCGATGAGTATTTTGACCAGTTTTTTTAACGTGGATTTTGTTCTTTTTTTTTTTTAAATCGGTTTTTTCAGTCGGAAGAGGGTCCATTATTGCTATTGCGTTTTGGTTTGGGT
>JAODAL010034326.1:0-44399 GCA_025379985.1 Phyllomedusa bahiana
TTTTAATAACCCGACAAAAGTTATCAACAGTTTTTAATGTTTTCTTCTTTCCTACACCGACAGCCCCCCTAAATTTTAAAATTTTCTGTTCCTCATCCCTTTCTAAACTAGAAAGGAAAAATTTTTGTCACCGTTTTTTGGTGGCTGTATGGACAGGTGGAGGGGGTAAAAAACCCGTGTCAATGCCGGTTTGCTCCAAGGGGGCGTAACAAGCGTCGCCCCCTCTTTACAGAGCCTATGTGGTGAGTATGGTTGCGACCACATGACCGCCAGGTGCTACCTTAGAGCTTCCCTTACAGTGAAAATTTTATGGATTCGGGAAAAATCCAATTAGGGAAACCTGGAAAATTTTAGTAAACACTTGGTCTTACGGAAAATACTATAACTCGGTAAACCCACCAAGTATACCCGGGCACTTACTTTTTGCCACAAAAAAAACCGGGGAAAGCTTTTGCTCGAGTAAAACCCTGGGGTGGAAAAACGCAGCGGCTTGGTAAATTTTAAAAATAAAAATAGTCCCAATTTTAAATTAATGGGGCAGTTTAATGTCCCCCATAGGCAGGTATGGGCGTTTAATGCCCCCATGGAGATATGGCTGGTATGGGCAGTTTAATGTCCCCCAAAGGGCATTTTATAGGGGTATGGGTCTTTATAGGCAGGTTTAGGAACATATGTCCCCATAGCAGGAAAGGGCAGGTAATTGCCCCATAGGCAAGTTATAGGCGGGTATAGGTGTTTAGGCAGGTACAGTCCCCCTAGTAGGTTATAGGAGGTCAGTCCCCCAGGTATTTTATAGCCAGGACAGTCCCCCTATTAGGTTATAGCCAGGTACGCCCCCCTGGTGGTTATAGGCAGGTCAGTCCCTCTAGGCGATATAGGAGTACAGTCCCCCTGGGTAGTTTATAGGCAGGTACATTCCCTAGGCAATATGGCAGGTACGCCCCCCTGGGCATGTTATGGGGCAGGTACAGCCCCCCTTGGAAAATTTTGGGCAGGCTTCTTAAAAAAAAAAAAAAAACCTACCAGACTTCCCGCTGCTGTCCCCCCGCGCTCCGCCCCCTCGCTGTCCGCCTCCCGCGCCTGTCCTGGGTCTTCTGGCACGGGCAGGGTATGTTGGGCCCGGCACCAGCGTTGACAACGCTGCCGGCCGGGGGCCCCGGACAGCCGCGTCTGCCCGCCGGGGGACAAATGGGGGCGGGGGCCGCTCTGTGCCCCCCGGGGTTCCCCTTCTCCTATAGGCCCCGGGGAGTCCATTTTGGTGAAGGATCGCGGACAGTCCCCGGGCCACCGCAGCGCCCGGACACGGTCGCTCACTCGGCATTCATTATATGCGCTCCCTGAGGAGCGCATATAATGAGCCCCCTGCAGCCCCGGGGCCATGCACGCCTGGTCCCGCAGGACTCGAGTATAACCCGGGGGGGGGATTTTTTGGGCTAAAAACTGGTTTTACTCGATAATACGGTAAGGAAAGGGCGATAGAAAAATTTTAGGGTTGGAAAACCAAGAAAGGTCATCCTAAAGAAACCCTTCACACTTTATATTCTCACAATCCCCCTTTTTGAGTTTTTTAAGATTTTTTCCAATGCCGGTAAATTTTTTAGGCCATAATGATATGGGGGGAATGCTAGCTTTTCTTTGTAGGGTTCCGGGTGGGTTTACAAAAACTCTGTTGGTTATAATGGATACTATTTATCCAAATCTACACCTTTTTTATATTTGGGTTTTTGGGTTGGAGCCCCTGTTTTGTCCTGACCCTGCTTGAATTCCCGCCACCCCAAATCTTCCCTTTATTTTTAAAAACACCCAAAAAAACCAAATGTAATAAAGGATAAAAAGGGATATTTTGATGATTTGTTGGCTCCGTCCCTTTCTTGCAGTGTAGGCAGCCCCCAAGTAGGCTTCCTTTAGTTTCACTGAGGTTGGGAACAGAAGAACTTGGTTATGGCCCTTCAAAAAGGGGTTCAGAGAATCTCTGAATTTTTTTACCCCACAAAATCCCATTGTATTTGTGGGTGTTTTCAAATTGAGTAGGTCGGGAAATAAGGAAAACATGCGGCTGGGTTTGTTTAAAATTCATTCCAAATTAGAATATTTTAAAAGGTTCATTCCCTACTCACCGTTGTGGATGTATTTTCCAAACCCCTAGGTGGGCCTAAGAATAAACTAAAAGGTGTGAATCAGTGGGCTCCCTAGGGGTGTTTCTGACAGGTCGGGGAAAGGGTGGGTTCTTGGAGGGAAGGAGTTTCCCTTACTGGCTTTGGAATTTTTTTTTAAGTGTGGATTCACCCTCTGCCCTTCCTCGGCTTGGGGTGGTTGGAGGTGCAACCCAAAGGTCCGTTACATTTCCAAAATGTCTTGGTTACTTCGCTGGAACCCAGGTCCTTTTTAATCTATAACTTTGGGATTCCAAACTGCACACCAATTCAGTCAGCAATTTTTTACGGTGTTTTTGCGCTTATTAGGGATGGTGGGCTCAGGCCACCCTGAAAAACATATCTAACCACTAGGACTTTCTTGTTTTTCCACCTTGGCAACTAAATTTGGGAAAATTGGATCCTTGAAGGGGTACGATGGTTTGGCCAGATGTTTTTGTGGCGTTTGCACCAGTCCTCCGGGGTTAAAAGCATTGCATATTTCAAAACCCTTTGGAAAGTTTTTCTGTGGTAAAAAATTCCCGGTGCCAGATTTCTTGATAAGGGAAGAAATCATTTGTTTGTTTCTCTGTGTTAGTCCCATGACCCCTTGGATCGCTGGATATAATCCCCTGGAACAAATTTTATCTTCTTTCCCCAAATCCATCCGTTGCATCTCAGCCCCTTTTCCCCCCAGTTCCCCCTTTTCCCTTTTTGGGCTTATTTGGGTTTGAAATTGCTCAGAGGTCAGCTCTGATTAAGTATTTTTTTTCCTTGGTTTGTTCTTCATCCTCTTCTCCCTCCTTTCCTTTCATTTTTCTTAGTTTTCTTTCTTCTCTTTCTTCTTTTTCTTTTTTTTTCTTCTAGCTTTTTTTTTCTTTTTTCTGCTTCTTCTTCTCTGTTCTTGTGGTACTCACAGACACTCCTGCTTTCTCTCGAATTACGGGGAGGGAGGCTGCAGCTTGCAGTTTCAGCGTTTTAATTGCCCCCGGCCTCCTTGTTCTATTTTCCCCTGGCTTTGGTTTTCAAGACACCCCTTGGCCCGGGACCGGGGGGGGCATCATAAAGGGCTAACAGCCCCTTGGTTTTTGTTGGCGTTCCATAGGGGTCTGGAAACCTTTGCAGGGCCCACTTCAGGGAAGTTGGGGTACTCATACACGAGGTGATCGGGGGGTATTGTTCACATCTTTCCTTCGCGAGCTTTCAAGTTCTGTTACGCCCGAATTCAGCTTCCCCGGCTGACATTTCCCCAGGTAAAGATGCAGCCTTTTTGGTTTCATGCAAGGTAACCACGGCAAACCTGTATGGAATAACCCTTTTTTCTTGCAAAATTTATCCCTCGTAAAAGACATAACAGGGTTTTTCCGCTTGGAAACAAGCAGTAGGAAGGTGGAAGTTTAGCCTCCATTGTTTTAAGGCGTCATGATCCAGAAGTGTCTTCATCTTCTTTAGTGTGGGATTGGGTTTCGCTTCCCCCTTGAGAGGGAAACAGGGGGCGGTTGGGGTGTGCATCTTTCAAGGGTTTCATTTTCAGGCATCATAAGAGCATTTTAGGGGAGGATTACGTTCTTGAGAGTGAGGGTTTTTGGGGGTTTTTTCAAGATCCCCTTTAAGGCTGAGGGGCCCAAAATGTAACGGATGTCCAAATGATTTTGAGTTTTAAGAAGAGTTGTGAAAAGGGCAACAGCTTTAGGAAGTAGGAGCAGTCTGTGCGATAGATTTTCTTTCTGATAGTATCCTAAGGGGCTCATCAATCTCCTGTTTTGGAAACCAAAAACATCGAGGGATGCCTTGATTTTGGGGATAAAAAAGGGAAAGGTTGCGGTAGTCCGGGATACCCAGGCAGGAATTCGAGAATAATTCTTTGGTCTAGGAAAAAAGGCCGCGGCCTCAGGTGGGGTCTTGGTTTGAAGAAATGTTCTGGAAAGAGGGATAGAGATTTTTCATCAAGCTAGTTCTTGGGGATCCTTTTTGGCAATATGTATAGGCCTAGAAAAGCCTTTTGTTGTTTGAGATTTGGAGGTGGCATCAAAGCTTTTTGCGGTCATCAGTAAAGGTTTGGGCCCTGAGATATAATTGCCAAGAAAAAAACTTTGTACAACACCCTTGGATTTTAGACTTTGAAACCTTGCATTGATGGATGCTAAAGTTGAAGAAGATGAGAGAACTTGATGCACGAGGAAGGTGGAGCCGATAAAATATAAACCAATACAGTAGGAGTTGGGACCCCAGATGTTCCAGGACCAAGGTTGAAAAAGGCATGAAGGCTTTATGAATTGATTGGGAATTTGGGCCCCCTTTAGCGTCTTGTCCAGGTGATTGGTACCATGATAAGTAAAGCAAAGGGGATTGACAATCCTTTGGAAAAGGGGCACTGAAGAAAGATTGCAGAGTCAAAACTGTAAAGATGTAGCAGAGAGGCGCTTGGGGGGGAAGGTACATGGGTTTAGGCCACGGGGGGTTTAAAAACAGTGACAGATTACGCTCTTAAATCTTAACCAAAAAAATATTTTTGTGGGTTTACCCCCGGGCAACCTTTTTGCGAAAGGGAAAAGGTGTATTGCAGGTAAAAAAAACAGTGGATGGCAAATTTGTCCAGGAAGGCATGATTTGGGGTTTTTCCCGGAAAATTCTTGGTTTTGTTTTTTGGGATATTGGGGCAAGCGAGGAGGTGTAGCACCAGCTTTCAAGAAAACATGGACTTGTGCAACAGGAAGGAGACCAACATCATTGGGACCTTGTGACCATACTTCAGGAGAGACTTGATTGAAGATATCATTAGGAATGGAAGGCATCGTGGATGACAAAAGAAGAGCTGGGAGAGCTTCCAGTGCGCAGGTGACTTCATGAGATACAGGAAAAACAAAGTCCAAAAACATTCCAGAGGAATCATATCTGATATTAGCATTCATTTTTTTAAGAAGATGCTCTCCAAGCAAGTTAGTGGGACAGGTAGGCGAAACGAGTAGTCTTGATAGGAGTCCATGATGTCCAACTAGAACAGGATAGGTCAAGCGAGTTTGAGTTGGGCCTCTATCCACTCCCACGCAGGAAATGTAATCTGGGGAAAGGATGACATCCGGAGGAATATCAGCAGTTTTCAGGACAGATCTGGCTGCACCTGTGTCTACAAGAAAAGGAAGTTGATGGCCATTAATGGGAAGAGTGACAGTCAAAACAGGCCCAGAATGACTTGCTGAGGAATTTTCTGCTGAATGGACAAGGACAGTAGACACAGGCTTGCTGAAATTCTATGCTTGAGGAGTGTAGGAACTGTGATGGAGGAGGAGGTGGTGGCCAGTTGGCTGCATCATCAGGATAAGCCTCTTGGAATTGATTGTAGTTGGTGAGAGTTCTAGTGAAAAGATTATTTTGAGACATAGCTCTGCGTTGCGCTTGTTGATTAAATCTTGTCTGTGGTGGTCCAGAAACCTGTAACTGAGTTTGGACTTGATTGGAGTTCGGAGGAAAATGTTGTCCAGCAGCAGCAAGATTCCTGCAGTCGTCGCGGGTTTTGGTTCGGCAGTTTCTGGCCAGATGACCAGGTCTTTAGCAGTAGAAACAGGGTTTTCCACGTCCTTGGGGAGAAGTCCGGTTGAAAAAACGTGAATCATTTGTAGGAGAATATCCAGGGTAAACTTGCATAGTGCTAAATGAAGGTATGTCCAGCACTCAAAAGTAAAAGAAAATGCCAAAAAGCTTTATTGTCCCAATTTGGAAAAATTAAAATCAAATAGCCAACATATGTAAAAACAGATTACGCGTTTCGGGTCTACTACATCTTAAAGACCCTTACTCATAACTAAACCAGTTTCAAAAATGCACACTTCTTATAGAGTATCCAATTAGTACCAGATGTGTGTTAACTCCTAAGACACCACACTAGATACTAATGAAGGATTAACATGGAGGGACTATGCATATAGAGAAGATATAGACCTAAACCCAAATATAAATAGAAATTATTACTATAACATTTTAATACACATATAACAAATCCGATTTAAGATTAAGTCCATATGGAAAACAAGTTTTTAAAGAAAAAATCCAAAAAGCCTCTCTATCTAGCAAACGTCTCCTCCAATCTCCACCTCTAGTGGGACGGTTAACCCTCTCCAAAGCCTTAACTCGTAACGTAGTGGTAGAGCCTGAATGTTCATCACGAAAGTGTCGTGATGCTCCCGAGATGGATTTTAAGCCCGCTTGTTTAATGTCGTATATATGTTCCCTAATTCTTATGAATAAACTTCTTGTAGTGCACCCAATATACTGCAAATTGCATTCTGTGCAATAAACCATATATACGACATATGTAGTACGACAATTGATATATGATTTAATAGTGTATTGTCGTCCTGTGGCAGAACAAGAAAAAGAAGTACTTTTTTCCAAAAAAGGACACAACGTACATCTATTATTGCCACATTTAAAATATCCTTTGTATCTGAGCCACATAGATACATCATTGTAAGATTTGTACAAACTAGGTGATAGAGCATTACCGAGTGTATATCCTCGCTTTGAAATAAATTTGCACCCCTTACTTAAGATTTTTCTTAAAGTTGGATCTACATATAGTACAGGCAGATATCTTTTCATTAAATCAATAATTTGGTCATATTGTTTACTATATTGTGTGCAGAAATAGACCGACATGTCCACTTTATCTTGGGTTTTATTCCTTTTAGTATTATATAGTAAAGTGTTACGTTCCTTGTTGTCCGCAATGTTTTTGGCTCTATTTAAATCACATGTTGTATATCCTCTACGTCTTAATCTCTCCGTGATGATATTTTTTTCTTTTGCATAAGCTATCTCATTATTACAAGTTCGTCTAGCCCTGATAAACTCCCCTACCGGTAGGTTTTTAATTATGTGTCGGGGGTGACAGCTAGAAGCATGGAGAAGCGCATTACCTGTTACAGGATTTCTATAGGTGGAAGTTTGTACAGAATTAGTATCCGGATTAACCCTAAGCTGTAGGTCCAAAAAGGAAACATTTACAGAATCACAATGTGAAGTAAATCGTAAATTATCTGGGTTATCATTAAGATAATCTACAAATACAGGTACGGAAGATATGTCCCCTCGCCAAATGATGAGGGTGTCATCAAAATACCTTCCGTACCATAAAATAGAATCCAAAAAAGGGTTAGAGATAGAATATATATATCTTTCCTCCCACCAGGAGACATATATATTTGCCAATGAGGGAGAAAAAACCGCCCCCATTGGACAACCCTGGCATTATGGCATAGGAGAAAAGTGGTGACATTTATAAAAAATTCGTTCAATTGTGAGGTGTAATCCGTATACGTGTTGTGTTGTTCTGCAGCAGCTCTCACTGCTCTATCATGTGGAATTGATGTATACAATGCAATGATATCACATGTAATCCAAGAAAGACTGGGATCCCACTGAATATTATCCATAGTTTTTAATACATCCCGTGAGTCTTTAAATATAGTCTGGGCATCTACCAACCAAAGGCTGGAGATGTTTGTCTAGCCATGTGCCTATTCGTTCAAATAAGGAACCTATGCCCGAAATTATGGGTCTCAAAGGGGGTGGAAAGCATTGCTTGTGCACCTTCGGAAGTGCATGAAATATTGGAAGAACCGGGAACTTAACCTTTAAATTCTCTACCATTTTTTGATCTAACACTCCATAAGCACAACCTTCATCCAAGAGTTTGTCTAATTGCTGGGAGAATAACTTAGTGGGATCTGTTGCTAGGATACGGTAAACTTTATTATCCTCTAACATGTTAGTGATTTCTTTAACATATAAGTCGCATATAAGTCGCATATGCATAGTCCCTCCATGTTAATCCTTCATTAGTATCTAGTGTGGTGTCTTAGGAGTTAACACACATCTGGTACTAATTGGATACTCTATAAGGCCTCGTTCACACGGCTTATTTCGCCGCATATTTGCCGACGGATTGACGATTATCAATCTGTCGGCAAATCAGTCAGAAACAAGTAACAGCCTATTTTCTATTGATTTCAATAGAAAATACGGCTCGTCGTTCACACGATGCGTATTTCCGTGCCGGATTGCCGCCGCGGATTGACGACGGCAATCCGGACGGAAAAACAATGTGCATGTCAAATTATTTACGGACGGATTCACCACCTCAATGATTGGAGATGGTGAATCCGTCGGGAAATCAGTTACAAATACGTGCCACACTTAGTAACACTTATTTGCAACTGATTTTCAACTGATTTCAGAACGTAATTACGATCGGCAATCCGATGTAAATACGTTCTGAAATAAGCCGTGTGAACATAGCCTAAGAAGTGTGCATTTTTGAAACTGGTTTAGTTATGAGTAAGGGTCTTTAACCCCTTAAGCCGAACGCCTGAAAAGTAGTTAATGACCAGAACATTTTTTTAGTTTTGGCCTCCTTGCGTTTAAACAGTTGTAACCTTTTTATTTTTTCAATGACGCAGCTGAATGAGGCCTTGTTTTATTCGAGACAAGTTGTACTTTATGGGGGAATAGTTTAAGTACACTTATAAATAATTGCAGTATTTTTTATTTATTTTTTTTAATTTTTTTTTTTTTTTTTTTTTTTAAACCAATCAAATTTAAAAATTAATAACTTTTTATATTAATTATACAGTTTATTACGGTCGTGTGGATACCAAATATGTGTAGGTTTTTTTGTGCGTGTAATTTATGTACAATTATTTTTTATTAAATATTTATTTTTATTTTATTATTTTTTTTATTATTTTTTTTTACACTTTTTATGGTTTTTTTTTGTACTTTTTTTTTACTCCCCTGAAGGGAGAACTGGTTAACATTTTTTTAATTTTTTTTTTACACTTAGTAGTGTATTAGCATATTCATCTATGCTAATACATGCTAATCTGTGTCAGTTTGACACAGGCCGTGATTAGGACAGCACACAGTGCATCCTAATCACTGGCTTCTTACACAGACAGCTCTGGGGCCACTCTAGGTCCCCAGAGCTGACTGTGCAGCCGATCCCTGAGCTCTGTCGGGTGACCGGGCGTTCCGATCACCTGACAGAGCAAGGGAACCCTTTGATTGCGCTGCAGTAACGCACCGCCGCAATCAAAGGATTAAAGCACCGGGATGCGGAGGTTTCCGCCGCTCCCCGATGCCTGCAGGACAGGCTCTGGGATTGGGGCTGTGTAGCACAGCCCCGATCCACGTGCAATTGCGGCGTCGGGCGCCGCAAACCCGATGTCTGCAGCGACGTGAAAAGACGTCGCTGCAGACGAACGACCTGAAATGCCCGCTGTCATAAGACGGGGGGCGGTCGTTAAGGGGTTAAGATGTAGTAGACCCGAAACGCGTAATCTGTTTTTTACATATGTTGGCTATTTGATTTTAATTTTTCCAAATTGGGACAATAAAGCTTTTTGGCATTTTCTTTTACTTTTGAGTGCTGGAATACCTTCATTTAGCACTCTGAAATTGCTGCACCTGTGGCCGGGTGTGAGTCCGTGCACCGATGAATCTGTCTTAAAACACTGCTTCGGGAGTAAATGGTGAGCTGTCTTTTTATTTTTATTTTTGTTTGAATATTTGTAAACTTGCATAGGTTGATTATAGAGTATAGGATCAGGAACCTTTTATATACCTTCCTCATCTGTCGCCCCTATTCTCACTCTGGGCACTGCCGAGGTTTCTACTGCTGAGGATACAAAGCTACCCATTGCTGCCGGAGGATCTACCCCTATGGTGACGCATAAAGCAGAAGCTTCTATTGGTGCAATTGAGAACACGCATCTTTCTATTTCCCCTGATAACCCTGAGAATTTTGCGGAGGAAGATGCTGAGCTCGATTCCTTTCATGACAAACCACATTTCACCTCTAGACGATCTCTGCCTCTTACTAAAGTTGAACATACTCCGCTCACACCGGACATACCTATACTAATTTCATCTATTTGGAACCCACATACCACATTCATGATTGTAAAAGGTGATATTGTATTTCAGGATACTACTGCAATTGTCAACCCTGCTAATCAGCACTTACAACACCGTGGCAGGGTGGCAGTACAACTTATTCACTACGGTGGAGTTTCTATACAACATGCTTGTGATTAACTTATTGCTAAATTCAGAGGTTCTCCTCTCCCTGTCTCTTCCGTTTACACCACTCCTGCTGGCCACCTGAACTGTCAATACATTATCCATGCTGTGGGGCCTATATATAACTCAGTGTCCATGGAGGCCTGTGTCAACCTACTGAAGCAAACTATCCACAATATACTTGCACTTGCCGAAGATAATAAGTTCCATTCCTTGTCTATCCCACTTATCTCTGCTGGCATTTTTAAATGTCCTCTCATGTTAAGTGTAAAGACAATACTTACTGCCTTGCTTGATCATGGCGTGATGTAACTAATAAAACAGAGGTAGGTGTACTGTGCATGGCTTTTACTGAGTTACTAATACAGAGGGTCTGATTGTATCTAAGTCACAATTATAGACAAAGACACAAGGTAACATTACACACAGATAGTTGTACTGCTCACGGCTTTTACTGAGCACACTGAGTAGCATCCACAGTGCAGGTAGAAAAAATAAGTGAACCCTTTGGAATTCCCTAGGTTCTGCATTGATTACTAACATAATTTGGTCTGATTGTATCTAAGAGATAATTATAGACAAACACAATGTAACTAATAACACAAAGACAGTTGTAGTGCTCGTTGCTTTTTCTGAGCACACCGGGGAACATCCACAGTGCAGGGAGAAATTGTACATGAACCACTTGGAATTCCCTGGATTCTGCAATGATTAGCGATCTGATTGTAGCAGTCATAGATAAGCACAGTGTAACTAATAACACACAGACAGTTGTACTGTTCATGTCTTTTTGACCAGATTGAGTAAACTTCCACATTGTATAGAAAAAGTAAGTAAACCCTTTGGCATTTTTTGTAGTCTTCATTGATTACTAGTAATAAATCTGATTGTACAATTGTAGACGAACAAACTGTAACCAATAACACACAAGCAGTTGTACTGCCCGTGAGGTTTATTAAGCACACTGAGTCACCGCCACAGTGCAGGGAGAAAAAGTAAATGAACCCTTCAGTATTCCCTCGATTCCACATTGATTATAAATACAGTTTACTATAATTATATCTAAGTCACAATTATACTGTAGATAAACACAATGTAACTAATAACAGACAGTTGTAATGATCATGACTTTTACACAGTGAGTAACCTCCAGAGTGCAAGGAGAAGTAAGTGAACCCTTACATTTAATAACTTGTAGATCTATTGATAAATCCTGTAGCTGCCAATAAGATTTAAACAACTTTGAGGAGTTGTCAGGCCATAGTATCTCCATAGGGGAAAGGTCAGCCATTCCAAAACACAAATCTTCCTCTTCTCTCCCCATCATTTTTTTTTTTGGGGGGGGAGGGGGTGTTCTTGTTCTGTCACCTTAGACTCAGAAGCTTGTGGTCATGGACTGGGGCCCTTACTTCTCCTCTGAATTCATTGAATCCTCAATAATCAAAAGATGTCAAGGCCCTGAGGGGGCAAAGCAGCCCTGCCCTAATTATGCTGCACTTCTGAAGGTGCAGGGTTCCCCTTCTCCATATTGTTGTGCATATGTGCTAAAAAAAAAAAAAGTTGCACCATTCCCTGTCATGTCCCCTCCCCAAATGTTCTGTATCTACCATTGCTTCTTGTGTGGGGGCCAAGATGAGCCTTTGTCATGCTGACGCTGCCTGCTGTAGTGGTTTCACTATGGATACCTTGGCTGCATTCATTGACCCAATGGTCAATACCGTGTCATCGCCCATCCTCCCACGTGTGGAACTTTGTGGCAGGTACAGAGCACAGAGAACGGTGGAGAATTGTTCAGTATGATGAAGATATTTTCGAATGACCTTTAACAAAGCTATAAAACTGTAACACTGATGACAGAAAGTGAAGGTAGAAGAACCCGGCGACTCAGGCTGCCCGGTCTCCTCTCCAACATTCATGTTTCTGTTCTCTGATGATTGAGGGTCACGGGCGGCACATTGGGCCGCAGGCACATCTGTGTCCCTGTCGTGGCTTCTCCTGCTCCAATGTGTAGTTACTCACCTTGCCGCATTCCTGCTTTCCTGTGCATCTCTGTCACCCAGCACATGCCCCCCCCCCCCGCTCCCTAGGGCTCAGTAAAATTTAAAGGGCCAGCGTCCCAATAATTGCCGGGTGCTGGCTACGCCTTCATGCCTTGCCGGATCTATTGTGCCCTCAAAAAGCATTCCCAGAGTTTTAATTCTGCCGTGTATTTGACCTTTGCCTCAGTCCCCTGACTTTATTTCCCTGCTGCCCTCTCTGACCTGCCTGCCTATCCCCAACTACGAGTTGCCTGCCAATTCTGTACCACGCTGCAGCCTGGCTGCCACTGCAAACAGGTCACATCAGGGGCAGCGACCTAGTACACTCCTGCCACAGCCAGACCAACCTGCCGTGTGTCGGGCTCTGGTGAAAACCAGGAGGCTACTTAGACTCCGCTCCCTGACGTGGCTTATACCAGCGCTTGCCATGATCCAGAGGATCCACATCCTGGTCATCCCTTACACTGAGCCTCTCCATCAGCAGAGCTGGAAGCACCGGCCACATTGTGGAGGCATCCGATCCCTCATCTTCCTCTTGCTTCACATATTCTGCATTTCCTTTTCCTTCCTTGTCTTCCTCATCTTCCTCTTTTTTATCCATATTATTCTTCTTCCTCCTTTTCTTCATCTTCTTTTCATCTTATTTTTATGTCTTCTTTATCTTTATCTTCTTCTTTCTTCATATTATCCTCTTTTTTCTTGTCCTCGTCTTCCTCTTATTGTCAGGTGCAGGAATGTATTGAAAACATTAAACTCTGCAAGGCTGGTAAAGACAACAAAGAAGTTCCAGGCGAAGCGTCAAGATGGGATGCAGGAGCCCTTTCATATTGTGGGTAAAGAGGGATGACTTCAAGCCAGGTGAGCTTGAGACATTCACCCAAGGCATCAGATAGAACCACAATCCTAATTTCCTGGAGTTATGGCACAGGTTCATGATCAAGCAATGGATGTTACTCAGTAAAAGCCATGCGCAGTACACCTGCCATTGTGTTATTAGTTACATTATGTCTTTGTCTATAATTGTCACCTAGATACAATCAGACACACTGTATTAGTAATCAATGCAGAATGCAGGGAATTCCAAAGGGTTCACTTACTTTTTCTTCCTGCACTGTGGATGTTACCCAGTGTGCTCAGTAGAAGCCATGAGCAGTACACCTGTATAAGTGCTATTAGTTACATTGTATCTCTGTCTATAACTGTGACTTAGATACAACCAGACATACTGTGTTATGAATCAATGAATTCCAAAGGGTTCACTTACTTTTCCTCCCTGCACTGTGGATGTTACCCAGTGTGCTCAGTAAGCCATGAGCAGTACACCTGCCTCTGTGCTATTAGTTACATTATGTCTTTGTCTATAACTGTGACTTAGATACAATCAGTCACACTGTGTTTGGAATCAATGCAGAATCCAGGGAATTCCAAAGGGTTCACTTACTTTTTCTAGGCACTGTAAGTTGACTGAAGGGTTAGAGCAGAAGTTTTGTACAGCACGCGCCTCTTACCCGCTGTGGTGATTCTGCTTTAAACCTACAGTTTCTATTTATTGAATTGATTAAAGTGAGTCTGAGGCGACGCGTTTTGCGCAGAGTGCACGGGTCCTGTGTACTTTTCCTTCACACGGACTCCCCAGTGAGAGGCTCACGACAAATTAGGTTGATTGAAGAGTCTGAGGCCACCGCTGTGAACCGGATCGTTGTCACGGTGCAGCTGCCTCTTCTGATTCGCTTTATTGCTTTGAGCGCTGGTTAAAAAGCTCTTAGAAGCTAAAACCACTTCTGGCTCCTTGTGATCTCGTCTCCGTCCCGCGTCCTCGCTGTTATTTCTCCTCGTCTTTTTTTTGCATTGCTGGAATAAAGCGTCTGCTCTTTTCGCGCGTGGCCAGATCTGGCTTCTTGGGCTATTAATGCTGCTCAATAATCGTTCACACTCCGACTCCTTCCCTCGGGAGCTCGCTGCTTTGTTTCTTTCCTGTTCTGTTGCAACTGAAGACGGGAAATGTATTTGGATACAAAGTAAACTCCTTCTGCTGAGAGAGATTGTGTAGAAACATTGTAGGAAGGGGGGTTAACAAACCTATGGGATGGGGGCAAGATTGGATGCCTGGGGCCACCAGTGGAGTTAATTCTTGGGGCCACCAGTGGAGATGATTCTTGGGCCCACCAGTGGAGTTAATTCTTGGGCCTCACCAGTGGAGATGATTCTTGGGGCCACCAGTGGGAGATGATTCTTGTGGCCAACAGTGGAGGTGATTCTTGGGGCCAACAGTGGAGGTGATTCTTGGGGCCCACCAGTGTAGATGATAATTGGGACCACAAGGGGAGAGGATTCTTGGGGCCACCACTGGAGATGATTATCGGTGCCCACAAGTGGAGTTGATTCTTGAGGCCCACCAGTGGAGGTGATTCTTAGGGCCCACCAGTAGAGGTGATTATCAGTGACCACCAGTGCAGATGATTCTTGGGGCCCACCAGTGGAGATGATTCTTGGGGCCACCAGTGGAGATGATTCTTGAGGCGACCAGTGTAGGTGATTCTTGGGGTCACCAGTGTAGGTGATTCTTGGGACCACCAGTGGAGCTGATTCTTGGGGTCACCAGTGGGGTTGATTATTGGGGCCCAGAAGTGAAGATGATTCTTCTGGCCAAGCAGTGGAGTTGATTCTTGGGGCCCACCATTGGAGTTGATTCTAGGGGCCCACCAGTGGAGTTGATTTTTGGGGCCACCAGTGGAGGTGATTCTTGGGCCCACCATTGGAGTTGATTATTGGGGCCCACCAGTGGATTTGATTCTTGGGGCCACCAGTGGAGGTGATTCTTGGGCCCACCAATGGAGTAGATTATTGGGGCCACCAGTGGAGATGATTCTTCGGGCCCATCAGCAAAGTTGATTCTTGGGGCCACCAGTGGAGTTTATTCTGGGGGCCCACCAGTGGAGTTGATTCTTGGGGCCCAGCAGTGAAGTTTATTCTTGGGGCCAAGCAGTGGAGTTGATTCTTGGGGTCCACCCGTGGAGATGATTCTTAGGGCCACCAGTGGAGTTGATTCTTGGGACACCAGTGGACATGATTCTTTGGGCCACCAGTGGAGATGATTCTTGGGCCCACCAGTGGATTTGCTGTGCGTTTCAGCAGAATCCATGACGGTAGTGAGAAATCCTGTATTGAGCCTCAGGTCAGCTAAATTACTGGCACTGGTATGTAACGAGAAGCAATTTGTAGTGAACTGAAGGAAAAAACAAAACCTGGAGTTCTCCTTTAAGCTTCGTTAACATAAAACCCTCTAAGTGTTTATTTATGTGTCAGGTTATTCCGGCGATTCCTCCGCGTCGGCTCCGTTCTCCCAGTTAGTTTATGAACTGATGCTCTAATAAATGACTTTCCCGGGGAGATTGTTACCTCAGTAAATCCCCAAACACTGATTATCAGTCAGTAACGGGCTGAGTCATTATGGGCTTTACTAGGTGATTACATCCACGATGACTCCATTAATAACAGAAATTAAAAAGTAAATGAATTAGCGGTAATTATTCAGCAGCCACTCTCATCATTTCCAAGAGCGCGGAGACAGTGATGTGGGAGTAGTCTCTAGGGACTCTCAGTCGTCTCTTGTAACAATATTGCTAGAGTCACCTTAAATGTTGGTTTTCTCACTACAAAGATTCGCTTTCAACATAAAGGGATGGGTAATTGAAGACTTTTTCCAAATACATTATCATTTGATTTACTTACTCCTGAATAAAGAGAGGTTTTTATCTACTCTGAGTGCCACCGGTTTCTATGGTTACCTACATAACTTTTGCTATCTTATGAGAGCAGGGAGTGACATCACCATGGACAGACAGAGCTCCGGAGCAAACTAATTATCTCTAACAAGATTAGCTTCTGTTTACAGATAAGCCAGTGCTTTCAGTCCTCACAGCACTTGTACCTTTTGTGTACAGAAGATTAGCTCTCCTGCACTTGTTAGTGTAACAGCTCAGCTAGTTAAAGAAAAGCTTAATGTGCCAATCATTGCTTTAGAACCACTCACAGCCTGAGGAGACAGAGTGAGTGCAAAACTGCTTGTGACGCAGTGGATCAGCCAATGAGAGAACCCTTTCAAGGAAGTCCAATATAAGCGATTCTCTCATGCTAGTATAGGCATTGCTCCAGTTGTAGCAACCAACCAGAGCCCATATCAGACCACTTAACAACCAATCAGAGCTCAGCTTTAATTTCAAATAATGTTCTGGAAAAATGAAAGCTGAGCTCTGATTGGTTGTTATGTGCTCTGATTGGTTGTTATGAGCTCTGCTTGATTACTATGAGCTCTGATTGGTTACTATGAGTTCTGATTGGTTGCTATGGGCTCTGATTGGTTGCTATGGAGTCTGAATTGGTTGCTATAAGCTCTGATTGGTTACTATGAGCTCTGATTGGTTGCTATGAGCTCTGATTGGTAACTATGGGCTCTGATTGGTTGTTATGAGCTCTGCTTGATTACTATGAGCTCTGATTGGTTACTATGAGTTCTGATTGGTTGCTATGGGCTCTGATTGGTTGCTATGGGCTCTGAATTGGTTGCTATAAGCTCTGATTGGTTACTATGAGCTCTGATTGGTTGCTATGAGCTCTGATTGGTAACTATGGGCTCTGATTGGTTGTTATGAGCTCTGATTGGTCGCTATGGGCTCTGATTGGTCGCTATGGGCTCTGATTGGTTGCTATGGGCTCTGATTGGTTGCTGTGGGCTCTGATTGGTCGCTATGGGCTCTGATTGGTTGCTATGGGCTCTGATTGGTCGCTATGGGCTCTGATTGGTTGCTGTGGGCTCTGATTGGTCGCTATGGGCTCTGATTGGTTGCTTTGGGCTCTGATTGGTCGCTATGAGCTCTGATTGGTTGTTGTGGGCTGTGAATGGTTGCTGTGAGCTTCTGATTGGTTGTTGTGGGCTCTGATTGGTTGCTATGGGCTCTGATTGGTTGCTGTGGGCTCTGATTGGTTGTTATGGGATATGATTGGTTGCTATGGGCTCTGATTCGTTACTATGGGCTCTGATTGGTTGCTATGGGCTCTGATTGGTTGCTATGGGCAACAAAGACAGACTTAGTTAAAGACAGTTTTCATACATAAGGCCTGTGGTCTTTAAAATATAACCCCTTCATCTCCCTCTGCTACCAGGGATTATGTCATTAACCCATTCACTACTGAACCACAAGAATGTAACCAATCCTTTTACTCTAGATCACCAGGGACACTCTTTACTACCATAGACCCCACAGCTGATACCATTTACCCCTTTCGTTAACCCAAGAACTATTATGAGCCCCTTAACACCGAGGTCTATTGTTTTCACACTCGTTTTCCCTCCTCGCCTTCCCGGAGCCGTAACTATTTTATTTCTCCACCTACATAGAAAGAGGAGGACTTTAATTTTGTGAGACAAGATGGACTTTCTAATGGTGTCATTCACTGGTCTATAGAGTATACTGGGAAACTGCAAAAAAGATCTCAATGGGGCAAAATGTAAAAAAAAAAACTACTTTCGCCATGATTGTGGGAGTTTTGTTTTCATGGTGTTCAGTCTTCGGTATAATTGATGTGTTCTCTATATTCTACAGGTTGATACGAATCCAGCGATACCAAACATGCAAGGTTTCCGTTATATTTTGGTACGGTAAAAAAATTCTAATTTTTGCTGCGGTTCGGTGTCTAAGGGGTTAAACAGTGCGGGATGGAGCCGGCTCCATTCTTCACTGTTACTGTCGGGTGTTCGCTGCAATTAGCAGCCAGCAACCCCCCCTCCGCTACAAAGCCCCCTACCGACTCTACTAGTACATCACATGTAGGTAAGTGGTTAAACAATTCACTGCTGTAGATCCCTGGGAATGTCAACATGGTGAATGTGTCTCCAATATTTTTTTCACTAATTAAAACCAAATAATTTTACATATTTTTTAAGCTCTTTTGTAGATTTTTTTTTATTCTGCATTTGGTAATGGGAGCAGCCATCTTGTCTGAGCTGCATGTAGAGATATACTTTACTGCAGCTAGATGGACTGTGGACTGCTGACTTCTATGGGGAAGGGTTGTGGGCATGCTTTGTGATCTGAGCAGAGGTCATCGCGTAGGGAAGGTGGTAAAGGGCGAGCTGTGACAATCAGCCATTGACTTCTATAGGAGAGTGTTGTGGGCATGCACTGTGACCTGGGAAGAGGTTAGTGTGCAGAGAGGAGGAGAGGGTGAGTGGTGACCATCAAACATTGACTCCTATGGACGTTTGTTGTGGGCATGCTCTGTGACCTGGGAAGCAGTCAGTGTGCAGCGAGGATGAGAAGGTGAGTTGTGACAATCAGCCATTGACTTCTATGGGAAAGTGTTGTGAGCATGCTTTGTGATCTGAACAGATGTCATAGTGTAGGGAAGGTGGTAAAGGGTGAGTTGTGACAATCAGCCATTGACTTCTATAGGAGAGTGTTGTGGGCATGCTCTGTGACCTGGGAAGAGGTTAGTGTGCAGAGAGGAGGAGAGGGTGAGTTATGAACATCACACATTGACTTCTATGGGGAAGGGTTGTGGGCATGCTTTGTGATCCAAGCAGGGGTCTTAGTGTAGGGTAGGTGGTAAAGGGTGAGCTGTGAACATCACCCATTGACTTCTATAGGAGAGTGTTGTGGGCATGCTCTGTGACCTGGGAAGCGGTCAGTTTGCAGGGAGGAGATGGTGAGCTGTGACCATCACCCATTGACTTCTATGGGAGAAGGCAGTGGCTTTGTCACCTGGGAAGAAGTCATTGTTCAGATCATCATGGTTGTTATCATTAACCCCGGAGCCTCCCTCGATTAACTGGAACATTCAGCATTTATTCCTAAGTGGCCCCAGAGCACTAGGAACATCCAGTATAAACCGTTCAGCCATGTCGTCCACCACAAGTAATAGACCCGACCAGGCTGTCATCCTATGGTCATCAGCAATGGATGTTTCTATTCACTGACAGATTGCAGGCGCTTGATTCTGATTTCTGGATCAAATATATATAAAATAATAGTTTTTCTCTTATTTCTTGGACAATGTTTTTACCAAACCCACAATATGTTAGACCTTCTGCCTCGGCGTCGCCCGACTCCACACCCCTGTTACATACAATAATAAGCTTTCTCAGGACAAATCTGGAGCTTCCCTTATAAATGGCATACCTGACAAATACGAACTTTCTGCAGTGATGAGTCCACCAGAGACTCGCACATTATCGCACTGAATCAATTATCCCCGCGTGCTCGGCGGGAGCCCGTTCTCACCGAATCTGCACAAAACTTCCTATTTAAAGATGGAATTCTTATTGCCTGATTTTAATACATTGAATCAAATCAAGTTCTCGAATCCGGCAAGTTACAGCAGAAAACCAGACAGGAGAGGTGCGACGACATCAGCACAGACCACAGACAGCAGCTCTGCAGAACCCAGCCAATTTAGGATTTTTTTGTGTATATCTGGGTATATACAAATGTATATAAAATAATATAAAATAAATATATATATAATTTAAAAAATAAATATTATATAAAATTATATAAAATAAATAATATATAATATATATAAATAAATAAATAATAAATATATTGTTTTAATTATATGAGAAATTAAAAAAAAAAAAAAATTAGTTTTTAAATATAGTGGCGTTAAAATAAGTGTGTGAATATAGTTTGTGTGTAATAGGTGTTAAATAATTGTGTGGGGGGACAATAAGCAAAAAATAAAATAAAATGAAAGAAAAAAGAGATATCCCCGGAAAAAAACATTAACATGCTCCATAATTAAAAAATGATAAATTTGTAGCATCGCAATGGGAAACAAAAGTAACAATAATTCTTGGGACTCACCAATGGAGCTGATTCTTGGGGCCACCAGTGGAGATGATTCTTGGGGCCCACCAGTGGAGTTGATTCTTGTGCCCACCAGTGGAGATGATTCTTGTGCCCACCAGTGGAGATGATTCTCGGGGGCCACCAGTGGAGATGATTCTAGGGGTCACCAGTGGAGTTGGTTCTTGGGGCCACCAGTGGAGATGATTCTTGGGGCTCCACCAGTGGAGTTGATTCTAGGGGCCACCAGTGGAGCTGATTCTTGAGCCCACCAGTGGAGTTGATTCTTGTGCCCACCAGTGTAGATGCTTCTTGGGGCCACCGTGGAGACGATTCTAGGGGTCACCAGTGGAGCTGATTCTTGGGGCCACCAGTGGAGATGATTCTTGGGGCCCACCAGTGGAGATGATTCTTGGGCCCACCAGTGGAGTTGATTCTTGGGCCCACCAGTGGAGATGATTCTCCAGTGGAGTTCTGGGCCCACCAGTGGAGATAATTCTTGGAGCCACCAGTGGAGTTGATTCTTGGGCCCACAAGTGGAGATGATTCCTGCGGCCACCAGTGGAGGTGATTCTTGGGGTCCTCTAGTGGAGTTGATTCTTGGGGCCCACCATTGGAGTTGATTCTTGGGGCCACCAGTGGAGTTGTTTCTTGGGGCCACCAGTGGAGGTGATTTTTGGGGCCCACCAGTGGAGATAATTCTTGGAGCCACCGGTGGAGTTGATTCTTGGGGCCTACACTACAGCTCCTGTACATGCCTCTTGCTTTCTGCCTCTCTTTCTTTGCTTTTCTCCCTGAAAGCAGCACTAGACCCACCATGACCAGGAGCCCACTGGGGGTTTGTCCTTGCCTCTCTCCAAGCCTGACTGCTCCGCTTACTGCAGCCAGGACCTAACTGGTCCACTTGCTAGATCCCATTCTGTAACTGTCCAGCTCATCGGAACTAGGGATTGTCTTGCAGTGCACAGGGTCATACAAGCCCCCACAGAAACAGGGCCCATGTGCTAATGTTCGGGGATGTTCACACGGCGTTTCTTGTTTGGATCCATGTTTCACGCACCCAAACCTGCATCTAACATTGTGCAGTGCGATTTCCATTGCTTTCCATGTAATACACGGATCATGTTCAGGTGTTGGGTCGCCGATGTCTGTTTTACATGCACTTTTCTGATGCGTCTTTCGGATCTGTTCAGAGTTGACGTCAATTCTTGATCCATTTGACGCAACGGACGCCCTATATAAAACTATAGGGGGCGTTTCTGCTGCACAGAAAACGCATCCAAACAGGCAGCACACTTCAGTCATGCAGCACACTTTAGACACGCAGCGCAGTTTGGACACACAGCGCACTTTGTTCATGCAGCGAACTTTGGACACAGCGCACTTTGGACACGAAGCACATTTTGGACACGCAACTCACTTTGTTCACGCAGCGCACTTTGGACACCCAGCGCACTTTGGACACCCAGAGCACTTTGTTCATGCAGCGCACTTTGGTCATGCAGCGCACTTTGGACATGCAGCGCACTTTGGACATGCAGAGCACTTTGGTCACGCAGCGCACTTTGGACATGCAGCGCACTTTGGACACGCAGTGCACTTTGATCATGCTGCGCATTTTGGACACGCAGCGCACTTTGGACGCGCAGCGCACTTTGGACACGCAGCTCACTTTGTTCACGCAGCTCACTTTGTTCACGCAGCGCACCTTGTTCACGCAGCGCACCTTGTTCACGCAGCGCACTTTGGACGCGCAGCGCACTTTGGAAATGAAGCACATTTTGGACACGCAGCTCACTTTGTTCACGCAGCGCACTTTGTTCACGCAGCGCACTTTGTTCACGCAGCGCACTTTGGACACCCAGTGCACTTTGGACATGCAGCACATTATGGTCACGCAGCGCACTTTGGACATGCAGCGCACTTTGGACATGCAGTGCACTTTGGACACACAGCGCACTTTGGACACGCAGCGCACTTTGGACACGCAGCACACTTTGGACACGCAGCGCACTTTGGTCACTCAGCGCACTTTGGTCATGCAGCGCACTTTGGTCACGCAGTGCACTTTGGTCACGCAGCGCACTTTGGGTGCATCTTTGGATATGTTTTACGCTGCGCTTTTCATTTCTTTTTCAGATTAAAAAATGCCATGTGAACATCCCCTTACCCAGGGGCATTGCTAGGGTTCCAAAACATCCGGGGCTCGGGCCCTTAAGTTTTTCTGAGTAGGGCTGGGGGTTTACACGGGAATTTTTTGTGTCTCATTTTGAACTGCGGATGTATTTTTACAGAGAAAAACCTTTGTATGTAGGCTCAGGAGAAATATAAGCGATTACACTACAGTTACATTTAGTGACTCACAGGAGACGTCTCTGAAGAGTTGTTCTCTTCTTCTCCATCCGGCCCAGACGCCATGATGACTTCTCCCGTCCACAACGCTTCACTGAAAAATTTACAAAACAAATATCTTAGACTCGTCCTTTTATCAGCATTTCTCTACAATTTCCTATCTCTATACAAAATTTACATCTATAGTGCCCCAAATGGTAATAATTACCCCCATGTAGGTAAATATTTGCCCCCTATAGCCAGGTAGTAGCCCACTGTAGCCAGGTTGTATCCCGCTTTAGCCAAGTAGTTGCCCCCTATAGCCAGGGTAGTAGCCCCTCTAGCCAGGTTACTGCCCTCTGTAGCTAGGTTACTGCCCCCTTTAGGCAGTACTATGCCCCCTGTACCAGGTTACTTGTTTCCCCCTTAAACCAGTAATTTGCCCCCCTTTGCCAGGTAATATGCCCCCTTAGCGGTAATATGCCCCCTTGGCCCGGGAATATGCCCCCTTTAGTCCCTTTAAAATATTGCCCTTAGCCACATAATATGCCCCCTAGCCAGAAATATGCCCCCCTGTAGCCAGTGATATGCCCCCTCTGTAGCCATAAAATCCCCCCCCTGTAGCCAGTGATATGCCCCCTGTAGCCCGTGATAAGCCCCTGTAGCCGTTATATGCCCCCCTGTAGCCAGTGATATGCCCCCTGTAGCCAGTGATATGCCCTCTGTAGCCCGTGATATGCCCCCCTGTAGCCAGTGATATACCCCCCCCGTAGCCCATAAAATGCCCCCGTAGCCAGTGTATGCCCCTCTGTAGCCAGTGATATGCCCCCCTGTAGCCAGTGATATGCCCCCTGTAGCCAGTAAAAATCCCCCTCGACCATATATGCCCCCTCTTTAGCCAGTGATATGCCCCCCTTGAGCCAGTAAAATGCCCCCCTTAGCACATAAAATGCCCCCTGTAGCCAGTGATATGCCCCTCCCCCCTGTAGCCAGTGATATGCCCCCCTGTAGCCAGTAATATGACCCCAGTATCCCGTAATATGCCCCCCAGTAACCAGTGATATCCCCCTGTAGCCAGTGATATCCCCCTACCCTCGGTAGCCAGTGATATGCCCCCTTAGCCAGTGATTTTGCCCCTGTTAGCAGTGATATTCCCCCTTAGCCCGTAATATTCCCCCTAGCCAAATATGCCCCCTGTAGCCAGTGATATGCCCCCCCTTAGCCCGTTATATGCCCCCATCTTAGCCAGGATTTTGCCCCCCCTTAGCCCGGGATATGCCCCCCTTAAGCCGTATTTTGCCCCCCCTTAGCCCGTAATATGCCCCCATAGCCACATAATATGCCCCTTAGCCAGTAATATGCCCCTGTAGCCAGTGATTTGCCCCCTGTAGCCAGTGATATCCCCCTGTAGCCCGTGATATGCCCCCCTGTTGCCAGTGATATGCCCCCCTGTAGCCAGTAAAATGCCCCCTGTAGCCAGTGATATGCCCCCCTGTAGCCCCGTGATATGCCCCTGTACCAGTATATGCCCCCTGTAGGCCAGTGGGTAAGCCCCCTGTAGCCCGTGATATGCCCCCCTGGGAGCCAGTAATATGCCCCCCTGTAACCAGTGATATGCCCCCTGTAGCCAGTGATATGCCCCCTGTAGCCAGTAAAATGCCCCTTAGCCATTAATGCCCCCTGTACCAGTGATATGCCCCCTTAAACCAGTGTTTTGCCCCTCCTGTAGCCTGTGATATGCCCCCCTGTAGTCAGTAATATGCCCCCATAGCCCGTAATATGCCCCCTGTAGCCAGTGAAATCCCCCCTGTAGCCAGTGATATGCCCCCTGTAGCCCGTATATGCCCCCCCTGTAGCCAGTGAAAGCCCCCTGAGCCCGTGATATGCCCCTGTAGCCAGTTTAAAATGCCCCCCATTTGCCATATATGCCCCCTGTAGCCAGTGATATGCCCCCTTAGCCAGTGATATGCCCTCTTAGCCAGTGATATGCCCCCTGTGCCAGTGATTATGCCCCCTGTAGCCAGTGATATGCCCCCTGTAGCCAATGATATCCCCCCTGTAGCCAGTGATATGCCCCCCCCGTTGCCAGTTATATCCCCCCAGCCAGTGATATGCCCCCCCTGTAGCCAGTGATATCCCCCCTGTAGCCATGAATATGCCCCCAGCCATTGAAAATGCCCCCCAGCCAGTGATATGCCCCCCTTAGCAGTGATATGCCCCCCCTGTAACCAGTGATATGCCCCCTGTAGCAGTAAAATTCCCCCCCCATGTAGCCAGTGTATGCCCCCTGTGGCAGTGTTTTCCCCCCGCCGTAGCCAGTGATATGCCCTCTGTAGCAGTGAAATGCCCCCCCGTAGCCAGTGATAGCCCCCCCCTTTGCCAGTATATGCCCCCTTAGCCAGGATATGTCCCCTTAGCCAGTAAAATGCCCCAGTAGCCAGTAATATGCCCCATAGCCATATATTTCCCCCTGTAGCCAGTAATATGCCCCCTGTAGCCAGTGTATTTTCCCCTGTAGCCATAATATACCCCCTGAGCCAGTGATATTCCCCCTTTTAGCCCAGTGATATGCCCCCTGTAGCCAGTAAAATGCCCCCCTGTAAACCAGTATATGCCCCCCAGTAGCCAGTGATATGCCACCCCGTAGCCAGTGATATTCCCCCTTGTAGCCAGTGATATGCCCCCAGCCAGAAAATGCACCCAGCCAGTGATATGACCCTCTGTTGCCAGTGATATCCCCCTGTAGCCAAAGATATGCCCTCTGTAGCCAGTGATATCCCCCTGTAGCCAGTGATGCCCCCATTTTAGCCAGTGATATGCCCCCTGTAGCCAGTGATAAGCCCCCTGTTAGCCAGTGATATGCCCCGCTGTAGCCAGTAAAATGCCCCCCTGTAGCAGTTGATATGCCCCCAGCCCAAATAAAATGCCCCCAAACCAGTGATATCCCCCTGTAGCCAGTGAAAATCCCCCTGTAGCCAGTGAGATGCCCACTGTAGCCAGTGAAATGCCCCCTGTAGCCAGTAACATGCCCCCCTGTAGCCAGTGATATGCCCCCCTGTAACCAGTGATATGCCCCCTGTAGCCCGTGATATTCCCCCCTGTACCCATAATTGCCCCCCAGCCCAGTTAAAATGCCCCCAAACCAGTGAATGCCCCCTGTAGCCGTGATATGCCCCCTGTAGCCAGTGATATGCCCCTGTAGCCGTAAAATTCCCCCAGCCAGTGATATGCCCCCTAGCATTTTATATGCCCCCTGTAGCCAGTGATATGCCCCCAGCCAGTAATATGCCCCCCAGCCAGTGATATGCCCCCTGTAGCCAGTGATATGCCCCCTGTAGCCTGTGAAATGCCCCCTGTAGCCAGTGATATGCCCCTCTGTAGCCAGTGATATGCCCCCCTGTAGCCAGTGATATGCCCTCCCTGTAGCCAGTGATATGCCCCCTGTAGCCAGTAAAATGCCCCTCTGGAGCCAGTTTATTTCCCCTGTAGCCAGTGATATCCCCCTGTAGCCAGTGATATCCCCCCTGTAGCCAGTGATATGCCCCTTGTAGCCAGTAATATGCCCCCCTGTTTTCCATTATATGCCCCCTGTAGCCCGTGAAATGCCCCCCTGTAGCCAGTGATATGCCCCTCTGTAGCCAGTGATATGCCCCCCAGCCAGTGATATGCCCCCAGCCAGTGATATGCCCCCTTAGCCAATAATATCCCCCCTGTACCCGTGATATTTCCCCCCAGCCAGTAATTTTGCCCCCAGCCATTGATATGCCCCCCTGTTGCCAGTGATATGCCCCTCTGTAAACCCGTAATATGCCCCCTGTAGCCAGTAAAATTCCCCCAGCCAGTGATATGCCCCCTGTAGCCAGTGATATCCCCCCTGTAGCCAGTGATATGCCCCCCCAGCCAGTAATATGCCCCCCAACCAGTGATATGCCCCTCTGTAGCCAGTGATATGCCCCCTGTAGCCATTATGCCCCCTGTAGCCATATATGCCCCTTTTAGGGGCCCGTGATATGCCCCCTGTAGCCAGTAAAATGCCCCCCTGTAGCCTGTAAATGCCCCCCTTTAGCCAGTGATATGCCCCTCTGTAGCCAGTGATATGCCCCCCTGTAGCCAGTGATATCCCCCTGTAGCCAGTGATATGCCCCTGTAGCCAGTGATAGGCCCCCATTGTAGCCAGTGAATATTCCCCCCAGCCCGTGATATGCCCCCCTGTAGCCAGGAATATGCCCCCAGCCACAATATGCCCCCTGAAGCCAGTATATCCCCCCTGTAGCCATGTTATTGCCCCCTGTAAACCAGTGATATGCCCCTGTAGCCATAAAATGCCCCCTTAGCCAATAAAATGCCCCTTTTTGCCAGTGATATCCCCCCTGTAGCCAGTGATATGCCCCTGTAGCCAGATATATGCCCCCTGAGCCAGTATATGCCCCCTGTAGCCAGTGAAAAAGCCCCCTGTAGCCAGTAAAAGCCCCTTTGCCAATATATGCCCCCTGTAGCCCGTGATATGCCCCCTTAGCCAGTGATATGCCCCCTGTAGCCAGTGATATGCCCCTGTAGTCAGTATATGCCCCCAAGCCAATATATGCCCCCTGTAGCCAGTGATATGCCCCCTGTAGCCAGTGATATGCCCCCCTGTAGCCCGTGATATGCCCCCTGTAGCCCGTGATATCCCCCTGTAGCCAGTGATATGCCCCCCTGTAGCCAGTGTTATCCCCCCTGTAGCCAGTAATATGCCCCCCAGCCAGTAATATGCCCCCCAGCCAGTGATATGCCCCCTGTAGCCAGTGATATGCCCCCTGTAGCCAGTGATATGCCCCCTGTAGCCCTATATTCCCCCCTCGCCCCGTGATATGCCCCCCCGTAGCCCAATGAATCCCCCTGTAGCCCGTGATATGCCCCCCTAGCCAGGATATGCCCCCCCCCGTGAGTAATGCCCTCTGTAGCCAGTGATATGCCCCCCTGTAGCCAGTGATATGCCCCCTTTAGCCAGTGATATGCCCTCCTGTAACCAGTGATATGCCCCCTGTAGCCAGTGATATGCCCCCTGTAGCCAGTGATATGCCCCCTTGGGCCCGTATATTCCCCCCTGTAGCCAGTGATATGCCCTCTGTTGCCCGTGATATCCCCCTGTACCAGGTGATTATCCCCCCCCTTAGCCAGTAATATGCGCCCTTAGCCAATAATGTGCCCCCCCTATAGCCAGTAATATGTCCCCCATAGCCATTAAATGCCCCCTGTAGCCAGTGATATGCCCCCTGTAGCCAGTGATATGCCCCCAGCCAGTAATATGCCCCCTCATCCAGTGATATGCCCCGTTGCCATTGGGTATCCCCCCCTGTAGCCAGTTATATGCCCCCAGCCAGTAATATGCCCCCCCTGTAGCCAGATATTATCCCCTGTAGCCCGTTGATAAAGCCCCCTGTAGCCAGTAAAATTCCCCCAAAGCCAGGATATGCCCCCCTGTGCCATGTATGGGCCCCCTGTAGTCAGTGATATGCCCCCCAGCCAGAAATATGCCCCCCAACCAGTGATATGCCCTCTGTAGCCAGTGATATGCCCCCCTGTAGCCCGTGATATGCCCCCTGTAGCCAGTGATATGCCCCTCTGTAGCCAGTGATATGCCCCCCTGTAGCCAGTGATATGCCCCCCTGTACCAGTGATATGCCCCTCTGTAGCCAGTGATATGCCCCCCTGTTACCATTGATATGCCCCCCTGAAGCCAGTGATATCCCCCTGTAGCCAGTGATATCCCCCCTGTAGCCAGTGATATGCCCCTGTAGCCAGTAGATGCCCCCCCGGTAGCCAGTGAAAAGGGCCCCCATGTAGCCAGTGATATGCCCCTCTGTAGCCAGTGATATGCCCCCCCGTAGCCAGTGATATGCCCCCAGCCAGTAATATGCCCCCCAGCCAGTTATATGCCCCCCTGTAGCCAGTGATATCCCCCTGTAGCCAGTGAAATGCCCCCCAGCCAGATATGCCCCCAGCCAGTGATATGCCCCCCTGTAGCCCGTTGATATGCCCTCCCCGTACCAGTGATATGCCCCCTGTAGCCAGTATATTCCCCCCCAGCCAGTGATATGCCCCCCGTAGCCCTTTATATGCCCCCCGTAGACAGTGATATGCCCCCCGATCCAAATTAATATGCCCCCCACCAGTGATATGCCCCCCTGTAGCCAGTGATATGCCCCTCCCCCTCTGTAGCCAGTGATATGCCCTCTGTAGCCAGTGATATGCCCCTCTGTAGCCAGTGATATGCCCCCTTAGCCAGTAATATGCCCCCCCTGTAACCAGTGATATCCCCCCCGTTTGCCAGTGATATGCCCCTCTGTAGCCAGTGATATGCCCCCTGTAGCCCGTGATATGCCCCCTGTACTGTGTTTTGCCCCCTGTAGCCAGTGATATGCCCCCTGTTTAGCCCGTGGCCCCCTGAGCCAGTGATATGCCCCCTGTAGCCTGTGATATGCCCGCCGTAAATGCCCTAAGCCATGATATCCCCTGTAGCCAGTGATATGCCCCTGTAGCCAGTGATATGCCCCCTGTAACCCGTGAGATGCCCCTGTAGCCAGTAATATGCCCCTGTAGCCAGTGATATCCCCCCTGTAGCCAGTGATATGCCCCACTGTAGCCAGTAAAATGCCCCACTGAAGCCAGTGATATGCCCCCTGTAGCCAGTGATATGCCCCCCTGTAGCCAGTGATATGCCCCCTGTAGCCAGTGATATGCCCCCCTGTAGCCAGTGATATGCCCCCTGTAGCCAGTGATATGCCCCCTGTAGCCAGTGATATGCCCCCTGTAGCCAGTGATATGCCCCCAAACCACTTATATGCCCCCTGTAGCCAGTGATATTCCCCCTTGTAGCCAGTATATGCCCCCCTGTAGCCAGTGATTTGCCCCCTGTAGCCAGTGAAATGCCCCCCTAGCCATAAAATGCCCCCTGTAGCCAGTGATATGCCCCCTGTAGCCCGTGATATGCCCCCCGAGCAGTAAAATTTCCCCCTCGTGCAGTATATCCACTATGTAGCCTGTGATATGCCCCCCAGCCAGTAATATGCCCCCAACCCATACATGCCCCCTGTAGCCAGTGATATCCCCCTGTAGCCCGTGATATCCCCCTGTAGCCAGTGATATGCCCCCTGAGCCCGTAATATGCCCCCAAACCAATATATGCCCCCTGTAAACCAGTAATATGCCCCCAGCCAGTGATATGCCCCCCCTTAGCCAGTGATATGCCCCTGTAGCCAGTATATGCCCCCTAAGCCAGTGATATGCCCCCCTGTAGCCAGTAATATGCCCCTTTGCCATATAGCCCCCTGTAAACCAGTGATATGCCCCCCTTAGCCAGTGATATGCCCCCTGTAGCCCGTTATATGCCCCCTGTAGCCAGTGATATGCCCCCTGTAGCCGTGTATGCCCTCTGTAGCCATGATATCCCCCCTGTAGCCAGTTTTATGCCCCCCCAGCCAGAGATATCCCCCTGTAGCCAGTGATATGCCCCCCCAGCCAGAGATATCCCCCCTGTAAGCCAGTGAAATGCCCCTCTGTAGCCAGTGATATGCCCCCAGCCATGATATGCCCCTGTAGCCGTGTGATATGCCCCCTTAAACCAGTGATATGCCCCCTGTACCAGTGATATGCCCCCCCCCCCGATGCCAGTGATAGCCCCCCTGTAGCCAGTGTATGGCCCCTGTGCCAGGATTATTCCCCCCTGTTGCCAGTGATATGCCCACCTGAGCCCTTGATATGCCCCCTGTACAGTATTTGCCCCCCCCCTGCCAGTAATATGTCCCCTTAGCCCGTTAATGCCTTACCCATAATAGCCCATACAGATAATATGCCCCAAGCCACATAATGCCTGTAAGCCAGTGATTCCCCGCCGACCGTGATTGTCCCCTTAGCCAGTAATAGCCCCCCTGCACCAGTGAAAGCCCCCCCGTTTGCAGTGAAAACCCCCGTACCAGTGAATGCCCCCTTGCCATAATTATGCCCCCCCTTGCCGGTAAGCCCCTGGCCGTGATATCCACCTGCTAGCCAGTGAAATTTCCCCAATAGCAGTGAATGCCCCCCGTGCCCGTGATATGCACCCTTGCCAAATAATGGCTCTACAGTGATATGCCCCCCTGTACCAGTGTAAGCCCCTCTGTAGCCAGTAACCCCCGAAACCAGTGAATGTGACCCTGATAGCCCCTCGTACCCACCATAAGCCCCCTGAAGCCCAGTGTATCCCCCTCTGTCGCCGTGTGAAAGCCCCGTAGTCAGAGATATGCCCCCCACACCAAGGAAATATGCCCCCAGCGTGAACCCCACTGGTGACAGGATATGCCCCTTAGCCAAGTG
Organism: Phyllomedusa bahiana; assembly: GCA_025379985.1. Lineage (NCBI taxonomy): Eukaryota > Metazoa > Chordata > Amphibia > Anura > Hylidae > Phyllomedusa > Phyllomedusa bahiana. The sequence goes on from JAODAL010034326.1 coordinate 30,760, forward strand.
AAATTGCCCCCCTGTTAGCCGTGATAAAATCCTCTGTTTCCAATGATAATTGCCCTGTAGCCAGGATTTCCCTCCCTGTAGCCCGTGGGGGTATGTTGGAGCCCGCGATTCCCCCCTCTGTTCCAATAATTTTCCCACCGAGCCAGTTTTACAAATTTTTGCCAGTGTATGCCCTCATAGCCGTGATATTTCCCCCTGTAGCCTTTTTTATGCCCCCCCTGTAGCCTTGGGTATTTCCCCTGTTACATGATATGCCCCTCTGAAGCCCCGTGAAAAATGCCAACCCTGTAGGCCAGGTGAAATGCCCCATCCAGTAATATGCCCCCACCTGGGGAATCCCCCCTGTTTAGGGCCCGGTGGATATTGCCCCTGAGCCTGGGGAAATCCCACTTAGCCAGTGATATGATCTGTAGGCAGTGAATCCCCCTGCAACACAACGTGTAGGTGTACAGCGCTTAACCAATTGCCGTACAACATGGGATGAGACAGGACGGGAACGATCCGCCTGCCTCCTCCCCTGACTCTGAACTGCTATGCGCTGTGAAACGGCTGTGCAGTCAGAGATCGGCGGGCGCCGCCCGCACTAAGGAGCGCTCCAGGCCCACGGCAGCGGCCTGGAACCACCGAGACTCGGGGCACAGGCGGATTCATTCGGGGCTCGTGCCCCGAGTGAATCCGCCTAGCGACGGCCCCTGCCCTTACCTTTGTGCCCCTATAATATCAAACTGTTACAATGTATCAATGTAGACAGTGCTCTGTGAGCTAAACAAAGCAGCGATCATCCCTCTCCTGTTCTGGACTCTGTCTCTCCTGCAGGGGCAGCTGCGGGGATGATGTGTGGCAGCAGCAGATTCCCATCATCCTCTGCTTCCCGAGTAATCTCAGGAACGGAGCCGTTTGTTACATTGTTGCAGTGTGATTTCCTCATCATAGCGCTGCCTCATATCTGACACTTCCCTCCCCGCCCTCGCGGCGGGGGCTTCGGAGGTCACCCGGGACCCTCTGTCCTTGGATGAGGTGTGAAGTCTGTCTATCATCCAGGACCGGTCACCTCTCCAGCAAGTTCACCAGAAATCCCAAAGCAAATACTGTTGTCCTGGTGAACTCCCAGTCACCTCCCGGCCCAGGGCTCTGGAGATTCCTCCTGTTATCAGCGCAGCAGTGATGGCTTATATCATCTTACAGAGTCACTGGTGCATATCCCCAAAATCCGATGAGCTCCCAGAATCAGCTATTATCTGTATCTGAGAAAGCTAGGAAATAATTCTAATATATAGTAATATGGTATAACCTGGGGATCTCCTGTATATAGTGAAATGGAGCATGCTGGTATAACCTGGGGATCTCCTGTATATAGTGATATGGAGCATGCTGGTATAACCTGGGGATCTTCTGTATATAGTGATATGGAGCATGCTGCATAAACCGGGGAGTCTCCTGTATATAGTGATATGAACATGCTGGTATAACCTGGGATCGCCTGTATAATAGTTATATGGAGCAATGCTGATATAACCGTGGGGATCTCCTGTATGCATTGATATGATCATGCTGGTATAACCCTGGGGATCTCCTGTATATAGTGATATGGAGCAATCTGGTATAACCTGGGTATCTTGCTGTATAGTAGTGATATGGGAGCATGCTGAGGTATAACCTAGGGATCTTCTGTATATAGTGATATGGAGCATGACTGAAAAAATATAACCTGGGGATCTCCTGTATATAGTGATATGGACATGCTGTATAACCTGGGGGGATCTCCTGTATATAGTGATATGGATCATGCTGATATAACCTGGGACCACTGTAATATAGTAATATGGAGCATGCGGTATAACCAGGGATCTCCTGGGGTTTTTTAATTAAAATAGGGTGATATGGAGCATGCTGGTATACACCTGGGATTCCTGTATATAGTGATATGGAGCATGCTGGTATAACCTGGGCCTCCCCTGTAATGTGATATGGAGCATCGCCTGGTATAACCTGGGGATCTCTGTATATAGGATATGGAGCATGCTGGTATAACTTGGACTCCTCTTGTATAGAGTGATATGGAGCATGCTGGTATAACCTGGGCCTCTCCTGTATATAGTGATATGGAGCTGCTGGTATAACCTGGTGGATCTTCCTGTATATATGATATGGAGCATGCTGGTATAACCTGGGAATCTCCTGTATATAGTGATATGGAGCATACTGGTATAGCCTGGGGATCTCCTGTATATAGTGATACTCTTTTATTGAAGATGAAAACATACACCAGTTTATCTTACAAATATTTACAATAACATATACAGAACTTATTATGACCCTGGGATGTTCCAGTCCCATCCATACCATTCATCCAAACCTATTTATTTACATTATATACCCCTGGCCCATCCTATCTAAATGTCCCCATATACAATATATACACATAAACAATATGTACAATATTTACAATATATACACTATTTACAATATCACGATATATACCTTCCTATCTATATTTTACCCAATCCCCACAGTTCCTTTTCCCTGAGTTCTGGTTCCCATAGATTTTTTTATGAAAAGTGGGGCCGGACTCATTTTCCTCCCCCCTTATAAACCACCACCCAACCTATCTAAATACCGGCCCCCCTTTTTTTTTTTATATATACACCTATATATACATACATATATACATACCTTATATCCTGACTAATTTTACCCACTCCCAGTCCCCAAAGTGCTACAGTCCTTATCCCTGAGTTCTGGTTTCCATAGGTCCAATGTCTTAGTTCAGTCCCTCTAATGGGGCCAGACTCATTCCTTCCTCCCCCCTTTTAAACCACCACCCAACCTATCTAAATAGCCCGTTTCTTTTTTTTTTTTTTTTTTTAAATACTACCCTTATTTATATACTCTGTAAACCTATACCCTTATGTGCTATACACCCTAAACACAAAACTTATATCCTCGTGTACTATTCAACCTATATACAATCCTTACTTCCTACCCATCCCCTCTGAAGGCTCCGGTTCGGTCTCTGTAAGCCTTTCACCGTCAACTATGAAAACAAAACAAAAATCTAAGTGTAAGCATTAGCCCACCACCGGGACAGCAGAGGTCGAGAGATCAGGGAACCCTGAAGGACATCCCCCTCGAAAGGGTCGATGCCCTCCTGACCCCCAACCTCTCAAACTCCACAGAACGTACTTTCACCAGATCGTCCAAAATGTGCCTAACCACCGTTTCCTCGAGAAGATTTTTCTCCTGTCGCGTCGCCACTATCCACCGTGCGCACCAAGTGTGATACCTGAACCACTGAAGCTAACTATGAATAAAGTGCACGGTCCCTACCACCAGGGTGTTTGAATGTTCCATATACCCACTCACGCATAGGAGAGGCCTGCCAAACCTGGCCCTACAACCAATAGTTGCCAAGTAATATGCACCACCCTTTTTGTACACCTCTGCATGTAGGGCAATGGAGGTAGGAAGTGTTCCATGCTTTCCGGCACCCACCACATTCCTCCCGAGGGCAATATTCTGTCCTCGGAGTTCAAAAACTTCACATTGTCCCTCACATTGCAGCTTACCATGGAAGCAGCGCCAGGTTCGTATCCCAAAGTTTTCTGTGGGATCCTCGTTGAATTCAATAAATTTGTTACCCCACCCTCAGATCCTGACCTGGCATCTTGAGGACCTAACGAGTCTGAATAATGGGTAGACATACACCCTCTCATCCAGGGATTTCCTGGCCAGAGTTCATTATCTCCGTCTTCCCAGACCCATCGGCGGATGTCTATCAGGGTTCGTGCAACGTAAGCCGGGAAGTATTGTCCTGATGTGCAGAAGCTCCTCACACGACCTCCTGACTCCCATTCCTGGAAGTGGAACTGAAACCACTCCCGGCAGGAGGCTACCCACAGAGGAGAGCCCTCGTCCCAAAGGGGGGCTATGTTGATCTTAATAAAGGTATTTGTAAGAAATACCACAGGGTTAACCATACCTAACCCCCCTAGTCTCCTCGTACTGTATGTCACCTCCCTTTTGATCAGGTTTAAGTCTGTTTCCCCATAACATTTGAAAAACAGACTATAGATCCGTGCCCAGAAAAACCTGCAGAAATGCACACACTGCCCAAATAGAATGAATAACGGAGTCAGGAAAGTTTTGATCCAAGTCCACCCTCGCTCTAAAGGGTTAAAGACCACCCTTTCCACGATCCACTTGATTCCGACGGATGTTAGCCTGTCCTCCCAGTTTTTCTTCGGGTATAATTTCCCCCCCCTCCTGGCCGAATCTCAATGCCCAGTATTTAATTGTCGTCTTGGGGCACAGGGAAGGTGTCCGGAAGGTCAAAAGTTGGCTCTTCCGTTTCCAACCAAAGACTTTCACACTTTTTCCGAATAATATTGGACCCAGAGTCTCCGTAGTAACTTTCAACTTCCGACAGCACCCAATCTGCCTCCTCCGAGGAAGAGACAAACAGAGTGACTCGTCCGCCATCAGGCCGACGACCCTCAGGAGGGCGCCGAGGCCCGCAGGCCCATCCTCACCCCACCAACGGTCCCACCATCTAGCCTTCGAAGGAAGGGGTCGATCGCAAACGACGTATAGCAAGGGGCTAAGAGGACAGCCCTGCGTACACCGGACCCCACCTCGAAAGGCCGACAATCCAACCGTTCACAGTGAAAGCTCTCAGCCCCTATGTACAGTGTTTTTTAACCAATTACGAACCCCCCGGCAGACCATATGTCAGGAGAGTGGACCAGAGATACTCATGTTGACTCGATCCAAAGCTTTGCCTGATCCAGGGACAGTTGTGAACCCGCTTCCATGGCCTGCCCTGCCCCGCTCCACAGCCTACCCTGACACCAAGGACCGCACTAATGTGCTACGCCCGGGAACGGAACAGTGCTGGGCCCTAAGAAAGAAGCTCTGAGGCAAATTTTATCAGCCAATTAAAAAGCACTTTTGCCAGGATCTTTTTCTGTCCACATTGATAGCGCTATGGGAAGGCCCAGTTTTCTCATGCGGGACGATCCTTACCCTTTGACAGGATATTAGAGCTGACCTCCTCATGGACCTGGGCAGAGTACTGAGGATAATACACTCATTTATGACATCGGTCAACAGAGGGGAACCAAGAGTCCTTAAAGTCTTGTAAAACTCAGATGTTAAACCTCTGGACCAGGGTCTTCTTGCGGCAAAGTCGTCAATAGCCTCCTCACTTCCTCCTCTCTGATCATGCCTGTCAAATCCTCAAAAGAGAGGCTTACTCTCTGGCTCTGAATACTTTCAGGCAGAAAAGCCGAACTTTGTCTCGATTTAACTCTCTCATGCCCAAAAGATCAGTAGTAGAATGGACCTAACGATTTCCAGATCTTAAACGGACTTCCTCAGAGATCCTGTACTATCCTTTAGGCCGCGTAACTATTTATGCTACTAACGCGACATCCTGCAGTTCTATGTAAGGGCGGGGGATCGGTACTGCCAAAGTCCCTTTCAAAAACTAAGGATCGTGCCTATCATTCCTGACAACCCTTGAGGCAAGGCTTTAACTCTGGAGACCTCATCACGGTCACCTCCAGACGAGACGAAATGTTCGAGTTTTCCTCCTCAGGCTCTGATACACACTGATACAGGCGGTACCATGTTCAAGCTTCTTGAGTTGAATGTCTGGCGGAAGAACCCCGCTGCAATTTTCCTTAAATATTTCCCACCACCTCTGACTTACTTCTGCCATAAGCCCAGTACTCCAAGGAATCTGACTCTGCAGGAAATCCTCAAAAGATTGTTCTAATCTCCCCTCTTCTGGAATGACGAATTAAGCTTCCAATAACCTCTTCCATATGGGGGGTCTCGCAACACTAAGAAACAAAATCTTACAGTGTTCGGAGAACCTACTCTGTCACGTTAACGTGACGGCGAGTCCTCCTTTAAAATAAAACCTATCTAACCTAGACCTAATCTCACTACCTCTATGATAGGTTATACCCTCTGTGGCCTGGGGTGTGCCTGATGTGGACATCCCCAGGCGAGCCCACCTAACTATCTACTAAGTACGACGCCCTTTCATGAGCCACACCTGGCACTTCCCCTATCCTGAGATTCCGTGACGGTGTTGAAATCTCCGCCAAAGATGACTTGCCGGCTCGTAAAAAGGAAAGGCTTAATCCTCGTAAAGAGATATTTCCTCTCCCACGCGATCTGGGGGGCATAGATGTTTATGAGCCAGAGGCTCCTGTCCCCTTCAATGAGAACATCTAAGATCAACACCTCCCCATTTCGAGCTCGATTACCCGTCTGCATTCGAACCGCGGCGGTACAAAAGAACCGCCCCACCCGGAATATTGGCTCGGCCGCAAGAGACTAGTTAACCAGTAAGAAGGCCCTGCTCGCCATTCCCTTCTTGCCTCCTCAAGTCCGCCTGATTCCGTCAATCTGGTCTCTGCCAAGAAAAAACTTCCACTTCACACTTCAGAAAAAATCAAACGCCGTATATACTAGCCACATTAGATTTTAGCGCTGGCCACATGATACTGGCCAGCGTCACGAGTTCTGTGCCGCCATCATTGATGATCGACTCGACAGCCTTCTTTTTACCGATTGCCTCCGTCTATGTCTCATCAGAGACCACGGGTTTTAGTTCCTCTTCAGACTGACGGAGACATCCATTACTACACTCACCCCTATCTACATTTTTTCCGCCCTCACCACAACCCACTTCTTTACCACCACCACCACCCCACCTCTATCTCTATCTTTCCTAGCATCCCTTTTCCCGGATTTTTTAGAGCTCTTGGAGCCACCACCAGCGCCACTCCCCGGAGGCCCTCCTGCCCTTTTCGGCACCTCATCCTCTTATTCCTCCTCCCCTGAAGGGGAAAGGTTTCCGAGCACGTGATACCTATTGGAGGTTTCGGTCAGAGGGTGGGTTTTACCCTGCCTCCTTTGCACGGCACCTGCTTACTCAGGTTAAGGGGATGGAGTGTCCCACTCCAATGAGGTTGAGGCGCCTGCCCTCTCCCTCTCACCTTCCCCTTTTTGCACCCCGTTGTGTGGGCCGCGCTTCTCCCTTTCAACTCCCCACCACTCTCTGAGTGATCAGAAGCTGCTGGGAGAGCGACCTCCTCCTCTTTCTCTATCCTCCTGGTCTCCTCCTCCACGTTACTCTCCCTCAGGGCCTCAAACTGTTCGGCGCCGGAGGCCACTTCTGGGTTAAAGATTCTGGGAACCCCCGCAGGGTTTCCCCGTGGGGCCCCCCCCTCTCCATTCTGCGGACCTCCATGCGCCTCAGCGTGCTGTCCAATTTGTTTCTCCTTATCATTGGCCCCTCTGCTCTTTCACCATTGCCGTTGTTTCCCTCACCGCCTTCCCTCCCAATGTCCTCTGGCCTCGTTCTCCCTTCCTCCCGCCTAGAGGACATCAGGTTGGTGAAAGAACGAGGGCAAAGCCGGAAGGGGTGACCGAGGTCACCACCCAAGTTGCAACGCATCTTACCACACGATGCGGCTTGATGCCCCATTCGCCGCACCTGTGGCAGAGCTTCGCCTGCCCCTGGTAGAAGACCAGGATTCGGTCTCTTTCCCATGAAAGCTGAGGAATGGGATATGGTGACGGTGTTACCTGAGACTTTGAGCTTAACCATAGAAGTCCAGGCCCCTGACCAGATTCCATGCTCGTCCCGGATATTGGTTGGGGATCTGAGTAACCTCTCCGTACCTACTTAGCCATTTCGAATGTCAACGTTAAGAGAGAGACTCGTTACTGACCAGAATGGTCAATTTCATAACATGATTTTGCGGGAATTTGCTTGGGCCTCAAAATCCTCCACTCGGGGCGACATACTTCTTAACCTCGTGACGGGACCAAAAGAGTTTTAGACCTCGCCCGCACAAAGCAAATGTCGTATATCGGGGACCCAGAAGGGTGGATTCAGGGCAAAGAATGTCAAGTGCCCTGACTCCATCCCAAACAGTACTCCACCACCCTGCCCTAGGGGGGATCAAGCGTCACTGCCGACCCATCTGAGACGGACCACATTCCTCCTGGGTACTCCCTGCCCGGTTGTAGGAGGGGGCCTGGCTCCCCCCGCTCCTGTTCTTTTCTCTCGGAAGGCGGAGAGCCCATGCCTCTCTATCCAAAGACAATGGGACCTCCCCCCCCCCCACCCCCCTTCCCCCCCCACCCTCTATGGTACACGACTCCTCCCCATTCTTTAGAGCCTCCAAAAAGCGACGCTGATTTTCCTCACTCCCTGTTACCGGAGGCGGCAACCCAGAACCTCCCTCCCCCCCGGCCACAACTGTAGCATAACTCCGCCCCCCGCCTGTACCTAAGGCAGAGGGACCTGGTGCGGCCGGAGAGGGTGGTGGGCCAGCGCCCCCCCTCCTACTATGTACAATGTTTACCGTCACACCAGTTTTCGCCCCCTCATTCGCCTCCATACTCCCCCCAACATTTGTCTCCATACTCCCTCCAACATTTGTCTCCATACTCCCTCCAACATTTGCCTCCATACTCCCTCCAACTTTTGTCTCCATACCCCCCCCGACATTTATTCCTACATTCTCCTCAACGTTCATCCCCGCACCCCTCCCAACATTTGACTCCACACTCCCTCCATCATTCGCCCCCATACTCACCCCTACGTCAATTGTTTCTTTACTCTTCCCGTCTGTCCCCTCTTCTGTACCACATGTACCCACCTCTGTCTCCACATTCATATCTGGACCAGCCTTATTACTTATGGTATTGTCTGTATTTCCCATGGCGATGGGATCAGGCCCTAACTCTAGGATATTTTCCATATTTTCCATGGTGACGGGATCAGGGCCTAACTCTAGGGTATTTTCCTTATTCCCCATGGTGACGGGATCAGGGCCTAACTCTAGGGTATTTTCCCTATTCCCCATGGCGGCGGGATCAGGGCCTGACTCTAAGATACTTTCTTGGCTAGTGCATCGGGAACCCCAACTTGCCTCCATTGGTTGCTCGTCCCCGGAGCCACCTACACTGGACCCTGCTGGGGTGACCTGAAAAACCCCCGGGATGGGCCCGAACACCAGTCGGGTGCCCCCCCCAGCAACCTTCTTGGACCTCCTTTTCTTCCTCTTCCCTTTCTCTTCAGGGAAGTCGTCCCCGAAGGTAAAGGTATGAAGGTTGACTGGGGATTCCAACTGGACAATTTGCTCCATTAACATCCCACCCGGGTCCTCTTCTCTAACTACCTCGTCACCCACTTTCTTATCACTTATTACGCCCGTCTCTGCAACTTGGTTTGGGGGGATCCCACTGTCCCCTTGGGATATTTCTTGGGATGCTTCCTGAACCTCCATTTGCTGCGAGGGGGGCCTGTCTCCTGACTGCGGGAATCCCTGTAGAGAGTTGGATGTCTCTCCTTCCTCCTCTGCTTCTTCTTTTTCGTCATCCTTCTCCCACTCCTCTTCTTCTTCTTCTCCCTCCTCCCACCTCCGTTTATCAATCTGCATTTCACTAAACCTAATATCGTTTGTAAGTTTTTCCTTAAAGGGGCCACTATTTTCCAGAATCAAGGCTTTTTTTCTTATCAGTTTTTTGATTTCCTCACGTACAGCATTTATTTCTTTTTTAACACTTTTCCTTTTCCTAACAGGGGTGTTTTTGAATTTTAATTTTAATGTGTCAATTTTCCTCTGCAATTTAATTGTTTCTCTCCCACTTTCATCAAATTCTTTTAGGAAAAAAGCTATGCGAGAACCAAACACAACGGCGTTCTCGCCTGCCGCCATAACGCCCCAATTTTTTAGGGCGAAACCTCCCTCTTCTATATCTTCAACCTTGGCTAAAATTCTTATAGGGGTGATACTTGGCTTAACCTCTAGATTGGTGTTGGGGTTAATTTTTGGGCTGACGTTGGGAACTGGACTTATGTCGGACTTAACTTTTGAACTAGGGGTAGTTTTCGTAGCTTCATTACTTATTCCCCCTTCACTGCTTTTATTGGTACTATTTTTTTGTAGAGACTCACTTAAAACAAGCAATGAAACATCATTATTACTATTTCTAAATGTTGGAGCTCCCTCTGCTGCCAGAGAGTGTAATTGCACTGAGTGTAATTCTTTTGACTTTACCAGAGAGTCGCTAGCAGCAGGAGACCTCGGATCCCCCTGCTGCCGATTGTGAACTCGCTGCTTGAGTAAATCGCTGCTGTGTTTCAGTGGGGGCCACTGGGAGAGACTGAAACCCTCTGGTGGGGAAGCCAGATCCCTGTGAACGACCACCACCTTCACTGCCACCAAATCTTCTTCTTCTGCTTTTGCTGCCTCATTGATTTGTCTTGAACCGCTGCTGCTGTGCCACAGGCTTGTCGGCACGATGTACAGCTCAGTACTCTCTTTCTCTGGGGCATCACTGCTCCTCCGGTCACCAAGACGCTGGCTCTTTCCTCTGTACGGGCAGGCTCCCGATCATCCTTCTCCTGCTCTGGGCAGACATCGCAGGCACGATCTACGGTAAGCTTCTCCTATAGGATGAAGCAACTCTGACCTCCGCTTGTCTCCTACATCAGCGCTTCCTCTCTCATCAGCGCTCTCTCCCGATAATTGGCGGCACCATGACTGCAGGGGAAACAGGGGATCGCACCGCAAGGCAGGCAACCCGCTTCTTCATTCCCCCGCTGCTGCTGATCTCCACCACTCTCCTCCGGGAAGATACATATGTATCACGGCCCCCCCAGCTTATCCAGGCGGCCCAGGGGTTTTGGGGATCCCGTTGCTTCATTGGGGCAGCTCTCCCCCTCAGGCAGGAGGGAGAGAGCGTTCCCCACACGCTGCTAGCAGCAGCAACTACCGCCAACAACTGTGCTCCTCCTCACGTGTGAACGTGCCTCACTCCTGGATAGAGTGATATGGAATATGCTAGTATAACCTGGGGATCTCCTGTATATAGTGATATGGAGCATGCTGGTATAACCAGGGGATCTCTTGTATATAGTGATATGGAGTATGCTTATAATCAACCAAGAGGTGGAATAAGAAGAAGTATCCATATACTATACAGCCGGGGCCCTGGTTACGTGTTGCTCCCTTGGTCTGGTACAGTCCTGAGCTCTCCAGCACTTATAACGTGTTATTACGGCAGAATATGTTGGTGCAAAATATAAACACCAGAAAAAGTGCCACCATCATTGCCCAGATATCCCCGGCTCTAGTGCGGCCGCCCATCGCTCATCATTAATCGCCAATACTAGAAGATTGTAGAACAGAAAGATCCCCGGAGCCTGTTCTCCGCATCTGCTCATCATGACACTGAACCATGAGCTCTGTCTGCTAATGAGGCCAAATATCCACAGAGTGAAAAGTGATGGTTCTTGCGTTCTGTGTCGTCTATTCTGCAGCCCAGAGTCTAACCTATTTCTGATGACCCCGTCCTAATTTACTGAAGATTTATGGTTTAATTAGTTTGTGACCCATAAGTAGTCTGAAGGATGTGAGTCACACTGTATCCAGTGCATCTGTCTATCTATCTATCTATCTATCTATCTATCTATCTATCTATCTATATATCTATCTATCTATATCATATGATCATCTACTATCACTTCTATCTATTTTCTATACATATCATCTATCTATCTATAACTATAACTTTTTTATACACCAACGATAACGATAATTTTTTTTATCAACATCTCTCTACTATGTATAAAAAGGGGGAAAAAAAATTTGATACACTGGCGATTTTCCCACCTACAAAGAATGGAGAGTTCTCATTTTTATCGTAGGTTCACTTCAACTGTGAGAGGCAGAATCTAAGAAAAATCCAGAAAATCCCATTGTATGATTTTTAAATAATTAATTAGCATTTTATGTCAGGAAATAAGTATTTGATACAATAGAAAAACAGAACTTAGGTTTGCAGTTACAGAGGTGGGACGTTTCCTTGGGGTTTTTGCACCCTTTTTTTTTCACATTTTAGCAGGGATTTTTTCCCCCTCCTCCATACGATCTTTTCCCAGATTCTTTTTAGGTTTTTGGGGCTGTCACTGGCTATATTTGAGTTTTAGCTCCCTCCAAGATTTCGCTTTGGTTCCCTCTGGAACCGGCTCGGCCACTCCAGGGCCTTGAAATGCTTCTTAAGAAGTCGCTCCTTAGTTGCCCTGGCCGTGTGTTTTGGGTCATTGTCCTGCTGGAAGACCCAGTCACAACCCATCTTCAATGCTGTTACTGAGGGAAAGAGTGGAGGGATACCTGGCCCCATCCATCCTCCCTTCGGTACAGAGCAGTCATCCTGTCCCCTTTGCAGAAAAACTCCTCCAAAGTTTGATGTTTCTCCCCCAAGACTTCAACTTTTCCTCATTTTTAAGCAAAAAACATTCTTGTATTTTATTGATATTTTATGTGCTTGAGAAACAAAAATATCAAGAATCTGTGAGGTGGAAAGAAAATGATTTGCACTTTTCTAAATTTTTGCAAACCAAAAAACTGAGCAGTGGTGGGCAAAAAGAATTTTAGCCGAGTCAGTACTTTGTAGGGCACCTCTATCGCAATGTATTCATCCCGCCCGTACTTTGTAGGACACCCCTATCTGCAATTAAATTTAGGCCCCGGGGTCAGTACTTTTTTAGGACCCCTAACTGCAATGTAAATTTAAACCCCGGAGTCAGTACTTTTTTTTGGGCACCCCTATCTGCAATGGTTTTTCAGCCCCCCGGGGTCAGGACTTTTGTAGGACACCTCTATCGCAATGTAATTTAACCCCGATCATACTTTTTTAGGGCACCTCTATCTGCAATGTATTAGCCCCCGGAGCCCGTACTTGTAGACACCTCTATCTGCAATGTATTCAGCCCCTGGAGCAAAACTTTTGTAGGACACCTCTATCTGCAAAGGATTCAGCCCCGGATTTATACTTTTTGGGACACCTCTATCTGCAATGTTTTTCACCCCCATCAGTACTTTTTAGGGCACCTCTATCTGCAAAGCATTCATTTTCCCCGGGGTCAGTAATTTGTAGGACACCTTTTATCTTCAAAGAATTCAGGGCCCCCGGGGCCCGTAAAATTTGTAGGACACCTCTATCTGCAATGTAAAAAACCCTGGGGTCAGTACTTTGAAAGGGCACCTCTTTTCTGCAATGAAATTTAGCCCCGGGAAAATTTAAAAAAATACTTTGTAGGACACCTCTATCTGCAAATGTTTCTCCCCCCCGGAGTAAGTACTTTGTAGGGCACCTCTACTGCAATGTATTTTCCCCAGGTTTAGTAAATTTGTAGGACACCTCTATCTGCAAAGGGAATTTAGCCCTAGAGTCATTACTTTGTAGGGGCAAACCCCCTACTTTTCAATGTATTTTACCTCCCCCGGAGTAAGGGGATTTTTTTTAGGACACCCCTATCTGCAATGTACTCACCCCCCTGGGGTAAATACTTTGTAGGACACCTCTACTTTCAATGTAAACACCCGGGGTCATACTTTTTAGGGAAACCCCATCTGCAATTTACTAGCCCCCCTGGGTAAGTACTTTGTAGGACACCTCTATCTGTAATGTATTCCCGGGCCCCGGGGGTCCTTTCTTTGTAGGGCACCTCATCTGTAATGTAAATTTACTCTGGGGCCATTTCTTTTGTAACACCTCTATCTGCAATGTATTCAGTCCCCCGGGGCAGTACTTTGGGAGGGACA